>VZTE01004638.1:512795-777492 GCA_013397775.1 Eulacestoma nigropectus | reverse complement strand
CGGCCCTGCTGTCTCCCCGGGCCGGGCCAGGCGTGCCGGGGCGCAGGAGCCTCTCGCCGTGCCCCGGGTCCCGGCGGTGCCGGTGCCAGAGGGTGCCGGGCCGAGCTCCGCTCCCGGCGGCCCCGGCGGTCGCGGGCCCCTTGCTCTGCCCTGCCCTGCCCTGCCCGCCCGGCCGCAGCCCGGCTGAGGGCAGGCTCCCGGGGCTGTAACCCTGGGCCGGCTACTTTCTTGCTAAAAAAGCATTCCCTATGTTTTGACTTAAATTTATTTTGGAGGGCCTGTGGTGTGTTGAAGTCTTAGATTTCAGATATGTTTGCACGTGTTAGTGATATGTAATTGTGGATTATATTTTTGGGCATACTTGAGAGTCAAGATTTTGGTCAGGTGACTGCACCAGCTGTCCTAATGATTAGGCTTGATAAGGGTTTTCAAAGCCTTGAGCAGGTGCCATCAGATGTACTGCCATCATGCAAAATCGGCAATTAAAAAAGCTCCGCACACTACGGAATTGTGACCCTGATTAATTGTTTTAAGAAATCGTTCTAAGAATTGTATCCTGAATTATAATGCCCCATACAATAATGTATAATTATACATGGATTGTTTATGCTGGCATTGTATACTGGAGCGGATAGTTTATTCCTGCATTGCAGCTTTTATCTTTTTCTCTCTTTGAAAGCATTTATTTTGCTGAACTAGGAAAAAAAGCCTAAACATATAGACTTACAGCAGTATGGTTTTGTAAAAAGATGTGTAACTGTCTCTACAGCGTTTCTACGAACTATTAGAAGAAAGGTCTTGCAGGAAACAAGATTTTATTAAAATGCAAATTCCTTTGGTGATGAGAGAGTAGTAGATGTAGAAAGAAATATTTATGTATGCCGCTTTCCTATATGATATTCAGTGAGGAAGAAATTCAGTCATATTTCATGACGCTGTAAAGATTCTATGCTTTTAGTATGGTGTAAATGCTGTAAAGAGGAAGAGCCTGAAACTGTGCCATAGGGTTTGTATATAAAGGCCCTCTTATAAATCTTGAATGATTCTTGGTTGTCCAAGCAATCCTAATGTCACCTAAGCAAAGCTGCCACTGTCCTTCCTTCCTTCTGAAATAGCTATTTCAGAGAGACATTGTAAAAACCTGATGGTTAAAAAAACTAACAACCAAACCCACGAAACTCCTTGTCTGTCTTTCTGACAGTACTTCCCATTATGTAGCACTGTTCCTCTCTGAGAGATAATATTGTCTGAAGAATAGTTTATTGCCTCTTTTGATTGCACAGAAGATGCAATGATTTGCTTCCTTACCTTTGTCTAAACTAGTGGAATGTGATGGCCAGGCTGTTTATTCTGTTTTACTGCCTGATCTTTGGCTATCCTCTCCTGAGAGTTAAAGCTACTTCTGTGCACTTCCACTGGAGAGATGGTAGGAGACCTGTGTAGTCACTACAGAAAATCATTTTTGGTGTTTGAAGCAAGTTTCCAAGTGTTCTGATAAATGTAACACAGCCCCATAATAGGCACTGTGAAGAAAATTAACTCTACCCCAGCCAAAACCAGCACAGCTGTGAAGGGCAGTATTTGTTGAACTAATTAGACTCTTTTTCTCCTGTCTTTGTAGAGGAATGGCTCCTTGTTGGTACCAAACAAGGGCATCTTCTGCTTTACAGGATCAAAAAAGACGTAGGTAAGTTGATTTTAAGAATGACAGAAAAAAGTTGATTATGTTGTTTTTATTGCCTGCACTTTTGGAGGCTGTAGTCATTTTAACACAAGTGTGATTAATTGCTGATTTTTTCCTATATAGAATTTCCTGTATATAAAATATGTTTTATTTCAGGTTTCTCTGTGTTGAAATTTATAGTAAGCTACTCTGATTTTTATGAATACCGTGCACAAATATGTGTAAAAGCAGTGCAGTGTGCCAATTGCCAGAGTTTTGAAGTGTGTTATCTTTTAATGAAGGACTGGATTAGTGAAAGAGCAAATATATTCAGTGGGTCCATGAGCACCATAGATGGGGAAGAGGGATACCTAACAACTAGTTCTGTCGTGTATTTACTCTTCCCCTGCCTCTTTGACAGTCTTAAGTGCTCATAGTCTATTCTAGGAATGCCACAAATAGAACTATTCTATCTTTGGTTTAGTTAAAATTGATTTTTAGTAAAGAAGTTGTATTTGACATTACTGGCTATTATATAGAAACTGATGTTATTGAATGCAGTAATATTGTGTAGCTTGGCACAGGAAGGTAAGCACCAAATGTAAGTTTCCAGGCTCATCAGCTCTTGGAAATATGTTCATTTGTAGCTACTTGGGTTCTAGAGACTGAATTCAGCTTGACTTTTCTGAAACTTATAGGCTGTCTGTCCAATTGGAACATGCTAGTCTTGAGTTGCTAGTGTTTTATCTCACATGGTAAATTTCTCCCCCTTTTTTGCATCAATGCCAGGAGAGGTTATGTCATCAGAAAGTGTCTGTAAGTCTTTCTCCCTAAAACTCATTTTAAACCCATGTGGTGTAGTGTTTATTCCTTGTCTATTTTGCAGTGATGTGCACCCTAGCAATTTAAGTTGCTGATATTTGATTAGTGTGGATAAAATCTTTATGGGTATCTTTGTATCTCTGGGTTTCAAAGTACTTAAATATAATGCTTGTAATGTAAAACTTGGGCAAGGCAGAAATGTAACTATTGTTGAGGCCCTCAGCTGGGTACAAGAAGTGTAATTTACATTTTCTCCTGACTGTGTAGAAGACCCTCTGATGCATTAAGCTATGATGTAAAAGTTAGCACAGATATGTTAAAGTGTCATTCTTCCAGTGTTAAGCAGCCAAGTTTGCTTTCCTAATTATTTGTAATTTACTTGGTGTAAGATATATGCAGTCATGAGCGACTTCAGTTTACATACTCTCTTCAATCTTTCTGATAGGTTGTAATAGGTTTGAAGTGACACTAGAGAAATCCAACAAGAACTTCTCAAAGAAGATTCAACAGGTAGGAAATACCATCTTCTTGATGTGGGGACAGTTTTCAGCCAATAAATGAAATATCAAATGTACATCTGCAATCTCTGCTATGCTTAACAAAAAGTTTCCCAAAGCTGTAGATTCTCCTAGAGGTGTAACAGCCAGATGTTTTGCCCACTCTTCCCATAACAGGAATAAGCTTGGTTTGATTGCTAAATCAGAAACCAAAGAATCGGAACTTGCAGGTTTATTTTTGGCTTTTGTTAGCGATAAGTCTTCAGTTGTTCTGACTGAGGATATTTGTAAAAATGGTGGTAATACACCAACAGGCTGTAACGTATTATTTGACTCTCAGATGAAATCCTATAGGAATGTGAATGTAATTCCACTTACTTGAAATATACAAGTAAAGTAACTGCCAGTCCTGCTGCCATTTTTTTTTTTTTTGAGAACTTGCACTCAATGATTATATTGATTCCTGGGAAAACACCTTAAAGATTATGCACCCTCTTTCAGGATGCAAGGCTCTATGTATCCTTTAGAAGTACTTTTGTACTAGTAACACACCAAATGTTACAGCTTTTTCTACCAGCCTAGGTTGCTAGTGCTGTGTGCCAGCTTGTGAAAGGTGAATGTAACTGAAAAGAGTTGCAATAGGTGAAGGAAGGTTGTGCATGGAAAACTGGCTTGCTGTGCTCATTATTTTGAGATTTTCTTAGACTATCTATAATCAAGCCTTGTTCAGAGTTTTAGTTTATGAATGGAGTAATTAACAGCACTCTCCCTTTCAGATCCATGTTGTTTCTCAATTTAAAATTTTGGTCAGTCTATTAGGTAAGTGAAGAAAAGTGTTTTAATATTTAATGAGCTCTTGGTGCAGTTACTTGTCTGAATGTGGCACCCTTTCCACAAACCTACATAATAGTCTGGTTGTTGAGAAGTCACTGTGTAGAACTTAGCTTTGCATTTTGCAGAGGAAGCATTAAGCAGCATAGATTGAGAAGCAGCTTTGCTTGTTGTAAGCCAGCTTGGAGAAGAAAGCGTTAATGCTGATTTGTGATTAGGAATGAAGAAGTACATGCATGCTCTAAAGTGTCTGTGTAAAATATAGTTTGTATTGGCATCTGTATGTACACGGATATGCATGCGTGTGTGTGTGTGTGTGTGCACTGTATGATAGGAACTAAAACTTCTGACCAAATTTGCTTGATGTATCAAACTTACTGTTGATGTCTTACACCAGATTCACTTTATATGCAGTTGTGATCTTTTACTGTCTTGTGGAAGATTTAAGTTTGCTTGCCTCTGGCTATCATTTTTCAACTTATTATCTTCTAGTATCTTTTTTTGCTTGTGTTATTACTCCCTTTTTTATGATCTCCAAGTCCCGGCTTTTCCAGCTCTAGCATGTGTAGATTTCTGCTGCTTGCATCTTTGTGTGTTCAAAAACTTGACCACGGTACCTTACATCTTCAGCTGTTCACTTTCCACTAATTTCAGGAGCCAGTTCAAAATGGTCTTCGTTCATGCAATCTTCCATCTTGAACTTGCTCTGTTGTGGCCTGCTTGCTGTCCATTCCACTCTGCCTTCCCCTGCTTGGGGAAGTACCTTCCTGTAGTTTTACCAGTGCTGGTGTTAGTAATCTTTTCTGCATTTACTGTATTTGTATGTGCCTTAGCATTTTTCAGCTTTTGAGAAAACAATTCTTTTCCTTTCTTGCAACTCTTAGTTTCAGAAGTTGTTTTTATATAAACATAAAGTACGATAACTTAATTGAATTAGCAATGACTCTACATGTATTAAATATTAAATAATAATTGGCATTTTGTTTAAAACAGAAAATAACATTTACGTCCATGACCTGTTGACATTTCAACAAATCACCACAGTTTCCAAGGCAAAAGGTGCATCTCTCTTCACTTGTGATCTCCAGGTAAGGGGAGGAATACAGCTGCACAGATGTCCTTACTGTTTGTAATAAGGATTCCTTTTTCATGTTGCTGTATAGATTAGGTTTGTTAATTTTGTGTTAGATGAAAATTTCTTGGGTGCTAGTGCTTTTTAAAATTAGTACGTACTACATTTGCTTAAGGCAACAGTTTTAAATTATTTTTCTTACTCTGCTTGATAAGGTATTTTCCTGTGCCTGTTGTGGTTGTAGCTTTTGATACAGAACTTTTGATACAAGACCTCAAGGCATTTTTGTCCTATACTAACTTTGACTGTCTTCTTTTTTGAAAAGTCCTCTTAATATAAAAGCCATTCCCTTTCCTTGCATTGCCAGTGTACTAGCTCATCATGGTTACCTTCTTCAAGCAACTCTATCACTGGGTTTTTTTATGTTTTTGTTTCTGTTTACTGGCCCACGGAGTCCTAGAGCAGCTGTGATAGATTCAAGCCATAAAATGGTTCTTAAGGTGTAACAGTTCTCTGTTCATATGCTCTGATTTATTAAGTGACTCGTTTCTATTCAAGTGAGATTCTCAGCCTGCATATGTCATTCAGACACCTTGCTTGTAATCAGAAGACATGGTTTAGTGCTCTTCATCATTTTTTATGTTTTTGCCCCATGGGATCTTGGTGTTAAATAATTTTCTAGGAAGTACTTGGGGTTTTCTAGACCTGAAAACTAATGTCTTTCAAGGCACCTTTACATATGGTCATTGCAAAGTGACTTGTTGTTTGTGTGTCCAGGCATTTAGCTTTCCTAGTATTTCTTGGCAAGAAACTTTTCCAACAGGTTAGAATGTTAGAAGTTATTAATGGTTTTATCTGTTAGTATAACACATTCTTTGTGTTATTCCATTTCCTCACCGCTCCTATACTGCATAGAGTTCCAGCTATTTATCCTAGTTTCAGGGTTGGACTGATAGCTCTCTACTTATCTTCTGTTTGTGTGTGTGTCAGTATGCCTTTGGTGCTCTTTAATTTTTTTGGATTTCCTTGGTGTTGCAATCCCTGTCAAAGTTTGGTTTTAAGTATCCTGCCACCTCCCCCGCAGCCTTCCTCCCCCTCCCATGCTTCCTTTTAGGGAATGCCCTTCTGGCATGCATGAACAAAGCTGTTCTTCAGTGGACAGCTTTGCTTCTAGCAGAGGCTTCTTTTGGCGTTATCTTACTTGCCTCTTTGTGAGTGCCTGTGAGTTAGGCCTGTCTCTTTTCACAGCAATCAGATGCAGGGGAAGAGGTGCTGAGAATGTGTGTGGCAGTGCGTAAGAAGCTACAGCTTTATTTTTGGAAGGACAGAGAGTTCCATGAACTACAGGTGAGTTGTGTTCTTTCTGTAGCCAGGATGTCTCAGCAGGGAGGGGAGGTGCTCTTTATTGTTGGCCGTGCAGTCCCTGTTACTCAGGCACGGCTGACTTTCAAAACATTGACGGTTGGTTCTGAAGGGATTTAACAGTGAAGCAGCAATTAAAAGTGAAAATACATGTTTGAAATCACAGTTAATGGCATTAATACAGTTTCATAAGTTAAAATTAGAGTAATGGCTGTGTCCTATATTTTAACATTCTGATTGTAGTACATTTTTAAGTCAGTGAAATGTATGAGAATGCATAGCTTACAAAAACATTATGGAAGTGGGTGCACTTCTACTCAAAGTTTTTCAAGTATGTCATTAAGTCAGAAGATAGTTACTGACAACTGTAGAGAAGCTGCAGTTGTGAATACTGGAATGGAAAAAAAATATCTAAGTGAAATGGGTAGAGGCTTTTTCAGCTACAATGCCCTACTAGAAAATGACCAGCTAACTCAGACCACACCTCTTCACTGTGCATGAATCTAGCCTTTTAGCTCAATACTGCCATTCTTTGAGCACTAGTTGTTGGGCACAGGTGGTGGGGAATATGATAGTGACAAGAGAGCAGCCTGTTATGCTCTGTGTTGCCAGATTTGACTTTTGCTTTTCGTTTATAACAACCAGTTTAACCTGTTTTCCTCAGGGGGACTTCAGTGTACCTGATGTACCCAAGTCTATGGCCTGGTGTGAAAATTCCATCTGTGTAGGCTTCAAGAGGGACTATTACCTGATACGGGTAAGATGGGGCTATGTGATAGTGTTTTAAGAAGATTTGGATAGCAGTAGACACTGTAGAGGCTGCTCCTGTGCTCAGGAATTTAGCTAACAGATTTATGAAAAACAGCATCTGGTACTTCCGGTGTTTGTGGTTCTGGAAGGGGCAGTCTAAGCCTGTCCTTTTAAACTGATACTTTGTCAGGAGGTGATCTTCTGTTTGTTGCTGTTGAGACCAGTGTTTACAGCTCTTGAAGAAAAAAGAAATTGGAGAAGATACATTTTGGTCTGGCAGCAGTCTGTGTAAGCTCAGTTTGCATTTTATTTGATGTATTAAGAAATGAGATTAGCTCTAAAAGGAAGAAGAGACCAAGAATAACTCATCTGGCATACAGAGAAGCTTAACCAATCTTTCATTTTTCATTCTCTAGCTGAACTGTAATAGTTTGTTTGCAAGTCTTTGAACTTACTGGTAATTTAATATTACAGTTTCCACTTAGACTTCATTCATAGCTATAGTTTGTTCTTTTTTCTGCCTTTACAATTGGCTTCTGCAGATATTATAGGAAAATAAGACAAAGATGAGGTGTACCACACGTGTACATGTACACACGAGTGGCAACACTGATCTGTAGTCAACAGGAAAACTGCACATAATTTTTACAGTTGCTTGAAACTGATGCTGCTCACAAAAGAAGAGATGCCTTTCTGCAATGCTTTCCTAGATTTTGATTCCTGCCATTCTAGTGATAGGAGTAGTAGTGCAGCTGCTCAAGCAACCAGGGTGGAGAACAGCTGTTCAAGTGTTTGCTGTGGGTTGGCTCTGGTGCTTGGCTGACCTGTCCTTGAATAGCTTCATTTCACTAAATAGGCAGGAAAAGTAGACATGTTTTTATGGTGGTGTTTTCAGATGGCTAGCTGTTGATATGTTAAATGCTTGAGCTGTAATGCAAGGGAAGCAGCAGGAACGTGTAGCTGGAGGAAGAATGATTCTCTGTTTTGGTGGCAAAAGTAAAAGTTTATTTCAGAATGATGTATAAGCAGGATAAATTATGATATGCAGAAACTTTTATTGATTCTCTTTAAATTTGCACTTGTCCTATTAGTGATTAGCCTGGGCAAATCCCTCTAGGGGTTTTTGCTTTAGTCTTACAGCTTTGAAATAAAGGTTATTTTGCAAAACTTTTTTTTTAATGTTCTTTATTATCCTAGGTGGATGGCAAAGGATCTATCAAAGAACTGTTTCCCACAGGGAAGCAGCTGGAACCGTTGGTAGCTCCTGTAGCAGATGGAAAAGTTGCAGTTGGCCAAGATGATCTAACAGTTGTGCTTAATGAAGAAGGGATCTGTACTCAGAAATGTGCCTTGAATTGGACAGATATTCCTATAGCCATGGGTGAGAAGCAGCAGTTTGTTTTTGTTTTTTTTTTTTTAAATTTGCTTCTTTACCTTTTGTATGTGATAAAATCATTATGTTCCCAGTATTTTGAAACCAGCTGGATTTGGAGTGTGACAGTTTCAACAGTATTCTAAGTTGTACTCTTGGGAAGATTTCATGTGTTTGCTTTTGCTTCTTAGCCTTCCTTACTTGTGGTCTATGAGCCTCTCTCCTCATAAAATAGGTATATTCCATGTCTTATATAAAGGGGCAAGGTCTGAAATGGAAGGTAGTGTGTTAAAGCACTGTAGTTCTGGACTCCCGGGTGCCTCAGAATTTCCTTATGTTGATGGATGAGCAAAAGACTTGGTAGAAGTCTGTTAGCAAATTGCTGTCAGTGTCAGGCATTGAGTTTTGTTTTGAATATGAAGGGGCACATTTCAAGGGGATGGAAAATTGAAGAGAAGCCTTAAGTCGTGGCTTGTTTCAAGGAATGCTTGAGAACAATCAACTTAAGTTTTTCACTTGTTTTGTGACTAGAACACCAGCCTCCCTACATCATTGCAGTTCTGCCAAGGTACGTGGAGATCCGCACTTTTGAACCCCGGCTGCTGGTGCAGAGCATCGAGCTGCAGAGGCCACGCTTCATCACCTCTGGAGGGTATTGATCCAACTCATTATCACTGTTGCCAGGCTGGCTGGCTCTATGTAGCACTCTGAAAAACTGGGAGGAGAGCAGCTTTTCTAACTCTCACCTTAAGATGTACCATTGAAGCAGACTGTTGGGTTTTTTATGGAGATTGGTGGAGGCCATACCTTGAGGAGGAAAGGATAGAGTTGAGTGTCTTTAAGAATTTGTGGCACTGGAGCTACAGTCTTCTTTCTGCTTTGCAGTAATGCTCCAGTTGCTCTTGGATTGATCCATGTTTGTGTTAACCAGGATTGGTTTTTTTTTTAAGATAGGGTATTGCTTCTTTCTCAGCACTGAAACTTAATAATTGTCATTTTTTGTCTTGTTTACAGCACAAACATTATATATGTGGCAAGTAATCACTTTGTTTGGAGGCTCATTCCGGTGTCCATAGCCATGCAGATCCAGCAGCTTCTGCAGGACAAACAGTTTGAGTTGGCTTTGCAGTTGGCAGTAAGTACTCAAAAACTTGAGTTTGCAGTGGATGCAATTGTGCAAAAGTACACAAAAGGATGTTTGCCATCTGCTTGGCTGTAGTGAGTCCACTAATCAGTCAGTCAGTGTAACCTCCCAACTGTCCACTTTGCATGAGCGGGTAAACTCTAGACTTTTTAAAATTAGGTTCTAGTTCTGTGCTGCCATTATTCCATATTGATCTATTGTGGTTTAGATTTTGAGAAATCATCTTGTATATGAAAGATTATCTCAGCTGTTTAATTGGTTACCTTCTTTTAGATTTTGAAGTCAGTTGGACTTCAAAGTCTTCAGACTGCTTGTGAACAGTGTAGTTCGGAGTTGTGAGTTTTGTTTTGTAACATGACTTTCTTTTTGGTAATATTACTCCGAAACAATAATTTGTTAGAGATGCTGATGCAGTATCTTCAATTATACTGCTCATACTGTGTTAGGATTCTGGAAACTCCCCTTAATTAATTGCATTTTGAATTGCTGACTTGAAAAAAAAATTTGAAAAGGCAGATGAGTGAAGAGACATTTGCTATGACAGAGCAGGTATATAGGTAACCATAGGTAGCTTTCAGGCCTTCCAAGTTATCTCAGTGACACAATAAGCATAGACAGTCACCATCTTTGAGAGATTATCTTTTTTCTTCCTACTCTCTCCACAGGATAATGCTCCTGATATTTCTCTAGGGCGTTCTTCTCTCATATATGAGGCCCTAGAGTTTTTAATGTTTGTTAATTTGTATGTATGCAGGAAATGAAAGATGATTCAGATAGTGAGAAGCGACAACAAATTCACCACATAAAGAACCTCTTTGCCTTCAACCTTTTCTGCCAGAAGCGTTTTGATGAATCCATGCAAGTTTTTGCCAAGCTTGGTACAGGTAAGTGTTTGGATTGGCAGTTAGGAGGAATGAAATCACGCTCACTGGCTATTTTATGGGGTTTTTGTTTGTTTTCCATTTATGTTGTAGTTTAAAACAATGTTATCTTGTGCAGATCAGTCCCCTGTGAACAACAAATAGCCTAGGCAGCTATTTATTTATTTTTTGGTGGAGCTGGTAATTAATTACTTAATAACGTAATTAACTATACAAATAAGTACAATTAAATACTTAATTAACTACACTTAGTAAATTAAATCAAATCAGGAATTTTCCCTTTTTACAGAATATATTTGTATTCTAGGGTATTTTAAAGCATGCATAGCATGTGCACAGACCCTTTGAAGTTGAATGTTTCAGCTAAAAGTCTACTTGTAGCTTGGAATGAAAAAAATAAAGAATATCTGTAGATCTGCAAAATCATTGGACTGAGACGTGGACCCTTAACCCTTGGGTTAGCCAAGATGCTGAAACCAGGAAACTTTCCTGTGCTTTTGGAAGTCACAATAGTCTCTGATGCTGTTCCTCTGAGTTGTACTAGGGCTATTGGAACAATACTTGAAGACTGAACTGTACCATAGAATGGTGTTTAACTTGAATTGCTGACTTGAATGAGTTTCTTTCTACTGGTGACAGACATCCCATGTGCATTTAAACCTAGAACTTATTTTCATGACACTTACATAGTTTTTACTTTGGAAAACTACAGTGAAAGACAAGGACTGAAAACTCAAAATATTTTGAGCTTGAATTAGAGGACAGTAATTTTGAATTTGTTTAACTCTGGAAATGGGTGGGCATTAGTTACGGATGGTACTTGTTCTTGTTTCAAAAGTACAGTAAATCTTCTCTTAAAACATTGCTTGTTCCTAGAAATCCTGTCTTACTGTCAGAGTGGTTAATGGTAGGATTCTGCAAGAAGAGCAGTAAGATTATAATAATGGTTTGTCCTCCATGTGTGCCAACTGCACAGGTTGAAAGTTCCCGTGCTTGGGCTTCGAAACACGTTTTTCTTTTGTTTCTTTTGCATTGTTACAGCTTCTTTTCTGTAATGAGCAAATTTTGTTTAGGCTCTAGAACCTTGTGGATGCACAAGTAGTCTACAGACTTCTCTATTAGAAAGATAAGCTTGCTCTAAGTTTGCAAAAATAATATGAATGGTACTAATACTAGTTATTTTTTGCGTAGATCCCACTCATGTGATGGGTCTGTATCCTGACCTCCTGCCCACAGATTACAGGAAACAGCTACAGTATCCCAACCCCCTGCCAGGGCTCTCTGGGGCAGAGCTGGAGAAGGCACATTTAGCTCTGATAGACTACCTAACTCAAGTGAGTGCTCTTCTACCTGGTTTTAGAGCAGGGTTTTTCAGTTCTAGCATGCTTTGTTGGTTATCTTTGATGTGCAGGAAGCAGTACGCCTGCTCCAGCTCCGTCATGCTAGCCTTAGTGGGCTGTCTTCATGGCTGGAAAATACGGCAGCAGCTCCTGAGTAAGCAGGGGAAATGGAACACATGAGATACCACACAGATACGTGGAAAACATTGCGTCTGACTGGACGAAATTTATGTATGGATCGGATCTGAATACGAGTCCAGTATTTTATTTCTCGTATCCTTCTGGAAAGGACCTGAGCACTTCATTTTTTTGGTTTTGTTCAGTGATTGTTATGAAGGGCACTCTCTCCAGGAGATAGGTTGAGGGCATGCAATAAAAGGTGAAACAGGAATTAATGGGTACTGTAACTTCCTGCTCTCTTTACTTTGTCATAACTGGAACCTGAATTGTTTGGTTGCCATCCTTACTAGAGTAAAAGGAAGCTTGTGTCTGAAGGAGAATAAGTTTTATCTAGTAGTGCAAAATCTAAATTGTTTTCCAAATGTTTTAAATGTTTGCTGACTTCTCTAAAATGTCTGTTGAAGTTAACAGAATTTCCTTCTGACAATTTTTGTCAAGACTCTGGACATTTTGCAAAACTATAAATATGCAAACCAAATGTATACACCTGAATATGGTTGTAAAGGTTGTGTTGAATAGTTAGTAACAATAAATTCTTTGGGAAATAATTGATTAAAACAAATTATTAAGTTGGCTTAATTTAGTCTTTGTAGTTGGTGGATTATAGGTACTGAGGTGAGATGTAGGAATCCATGGCCTTTTCCTGTTAAAATTTCATTTGATATCCTGCAGAAAAGGAGTCAGCTAGTGAAGAAGCTAAATGATTCTGATCATCAGTCCAGTACCTCACCCCTCATGGAAGGAACACCCACGATCAAATCCAAAAAGAAGCTGCTACAAATCATTGATACCACCCTGTTAAAGTGTTACCTGCATGTGAGTTTCTCTGTGACCTAGAGGTTTTGCCACGCAAGCTCTGTTGGAATTTCAGACTGAAACATTTAAGAAGGAGCATAAGAAGCTACTTCAGAAATTCTCACACAATTGTCTGTCTTTGATCTGAAAATAATGTGTAAAATTTGAATGTTAACTAGTTTGCTCACTGGTCAGGAAGCAGTTTCATGGAATGAGGCAGATGTGTCTGTTCCTGGTTGCTGCCTCTGTCAAAAGAAAGTGGCTGTGGCTGTGTATTTTGAAGTTCTAATGAATGCTTTTATTGCCTTGTACTGTTAAATGCAGAAAAGTACAATCTTGGCTGTTAGGATGTTTTTCAAAGCCTGACTTCTATACTTAGAGGAGAATAGCTTTGATACGTTGTTTTCTTTCTGTCCCCAAAATTAGGGAAATTAACATGGACCTTACTGTAAGATGTTAAATTGTCATTTCTTATTTTTCTTATGCTATGAGGCTTCCTTCCTCCCCTGCTCCCACTTCCAACTTGTGTTTTGTACTATAGACTTAGAAGGTGTGCTTCCAGGGAAGTTTAAGTGCTCCCTTTTTGCTTGCAGACAAATGTGGCACTGGTGGCCCCACTGCTACGTCTGGAGAACAATCACTGCCATATTGAGGAGAGTGAGCATGTACTAAAGAAGGCACACAAGTATAGTGAGCTGATAATACTGTATGAGAAAAAAGGTCTGCATGAGAAAGGTAAGTATGAGGTTAGGAGAGGGGATGGAGTAGAAGCGTGTATTGTTTGTATTGTGTTTTGTCTTCATTGAGCAGGCAGTATTCTGAAGAGGCTGTTTAATCGCTATATTGTGATTAAATCTGTCTTTGTTCCTCTTACAATTTGGTCTGTATGTTCAAAAAAACCCTTGATTTGGTCTTCAGTAGCATAACAGGAAAAATGCACTTTTTTGTGGTTCATGTTGGAACTAGCAATTACAAAGGAATTAACTTCTTTTATTTTGAAAGCATTACAGGTACTGGTGGATCAGTCAAAAAAAGCCAACTCACCTTTGAAGGGTCATGAGAGGACAGTGCAATATCTGCAGCATTTGGGTGAGTGTGCAGAGCACTGTCTTTGTGAAGTTGTTATTCTTGTTTGCCTTAGTGGTTATTCTACTGTTAGGCAGCTTTTTGGAGGCTATCAAGCTG
This sequence comes from Eulacestoma nigropectus, assembly GCA_013397775.1. Taxonomy (NCBI): domain Eukaryota; kingdom Metazoa; phylum Chordata; class Aves; order Passeriformes; genus Eulacestoma; species Eulacestoma nigropectus. Next base: position 763,598 of record VZTE01004638.1, on the reverse strand, counting down.
AAAGGGTATCTTTTATCTTGTTTGGTTTCTTGCATAATGCAGCCTTCAAGTATTAGCTCAAGGGTTTCAAGTTTTATTGAAATTTAAATATTTTACTGGCAAACAGTCCTTATTTCTGATTCAAATATCCACTGGGAGAAAATGGGCCATAGTAATTTGAATTTTCTTCCAGTGATGATTTATCATTCTGAGTGAAGTAGAAACTCTTCTTTAGTCGACTGTTTTCTATCAGTATTTGGATATTTAATGAAATATTCTTAGGTAGTTCTCAAGTAATTACAAATTCCTCCAGGCTTGTAGCTATGGTCTTTTAAGTCATCAAGTTTATATTACTGGTGTGTATTTGATACTTGCCTTGTGTCAGTAGAGTAAGCACTTATTGTATATTGCATCAAAGCAAATATTAATCATTAGTTATGTGATTGGCCATCAAAAATATGCTTTATCAGTGTGCAGGAGAATTATGTATTTGATGGAGTGGTAGATAGCTTTCTGTGTTGCATTATCCTTCTATCTTTTAAATCAGTGTTATGCAGGACTTTTTCCTATTATAACTCATATTTAAATTAAGGATTTGTTGCTGAGGAAGTTTAGAAATTTGCTGCCTTTGACCTGTGTGAATCCCCATGCAGATGAATGTTACGTGCTGAGGGGGCCAGTTGTTCTGTTTTGTGGTGCAATGTGATGTTGACCTTTTAGTAAACTGATCAATAAGCTTTGTTAATTATTTAATGAGCTCTTCCTCTCCTCCTGACATTTTCACTGTTTTGAGTAGGTTTTAACTTCATGTTTGATTTGCTTGGGATTTCAACAAAGGTAGCTTGAAAAGTGCTTTTTAGTCACACTTAATGTCACACTTCTTTATAAGGAGTTAAGACTCTCTGTTTTACATGAGAACTTACTTCCACGATTGTCCTGTCTTTTTTTAAAATTTTCTCTGTGAGGCCAGCATGCCCTGTGAATTCAGAGAGTTAACAGAGTTCAGCAAAATTCAGACCCAGAAGTTTATTGCCATTTGCCAAGACACACTTTTGTTTCTGAGACTTTGAGATTGGCTCTTCTGGGGACTATTTCAATTGTTTTACTTCACAGTGCACACCATCTGCATTTTTTATTTATTTATTTTTTTAATACTGCTAATACGAAGATGCTACTTGTTTTAAATATTGTAGTATGGAGAAGAGCAAACAATGCCTGCCTTTTTATAGGGTTGCTATAAGTTTGTTTCTTGTATAGTTGTGTTGTTGCATTGTTCGGGCAGTGAATGCCTCAGTGGTTCTGAGCAGGAGGGTGAGGGGAAAGTCATGTTTTCCTAACATGTTTTATTAGTATCGAGAACCAAATTGACCAAACTATAGTATTCTTTTTAAAGGGGCAAGTCCTACATTTTGCTAAAAGCTGAGAAGCAGTTACCTGTCATGTAGTTTCTGTACTAGTTACTTCAGTACGATGATGGTTTCCTACTTGTTATAAAGTATTTGACCATTTGCTATAGAAGTCATTAGACTGACAGGCTGGAAATGGCCTAATGGAAGTTACACAAGTGAAAAGTACAGTGCTTTCTCTACCCTAATAAAAACAGGTTGAAAGGGAAGACTTTTGGAATGTGATTAAAGCAACAGTCTTGGTTTTGGGCTGAATACTTTACATTTGATGACACTTAGTATTTGAGTTAATTTTTTTTTTCCGTTTGAAATCATGTTTGTGAAGCAATGAAATTGTGGCTTTAGCTTGGAATGAGTGATTTGCTTGACTTGAGCAGCAATTGGATTCTTCATGTAAATTAAGGTTTACTGGCTCTGAAAACATCTGCTTGTGTTGTGAGTAGATAGATGTTTAGGATTTTAACATTGAGCACTGCTGCATTTTGTATTCCAGGCACTGAGAACTTGCACTTGGTATTTTCCTACTCTGTCTGGGTGCTAAGAGATTTTCCTGAAGATGGACTGAAGGTAAGTATGGTTGAAAGAGGCACCTTGTCATTGAGATTTTTAGTGCAGTAAATGGAATTGGGATAGCTCATTATAAGAAGCTGATTAATGCTAAATCCAATTAAATCCATTATTTGTATTTTCTGTGTTCAGTACTGTGCTAATGTTAGCAGTAGATGGAGCAGGTCAATCTTTCACTTTTTCTTATGCTCTTCCATTCTTGGAACACCTTATATTGTAATAAATAGCTAGGAACCTTTGATACAACACTTCATGTTATTAATGTCACACTTTTGCACAAGGGCCTAATGGAGTATTTAAATGTCAAATGTTGATTTGCCTATAAAATTGACTCCCTGTATTTGGGGATGTTGGGCTCTGTAAGATAGGAGTATTCACTAAGGTAGAAGCAGGGATGTTTGTTAATCTTTTCAGATGTGAAATAACTTCTCAGTGCCTGAATAAGATGCTCAGATTTTTTTTATACTTCTTAAGCTTACTCTTTGGGCACATGATGATATGCTGGGCTTCAGTGCCTCAGAGAAAATACACTGTGGCACTTAAAAAAAAGAAAATCACCATTCTCTGAATAAAATTTTGTTTAACAGATATTTACGGAAGACCTCCCTGAAGTGGAAGCTTTGCCACGAGACAAAGTGCTCAGTTTCTTGATAGAAAATTTCAAAAGCTTGACTATTCCTTACCTGGTAAGAACTCAATCTCTACTAGTGCATTTTACATTCAGTACAAAATATTACATGTAAGATTTTAGTTCTTCAGGAATTGGAGCCTGATGCTGTCTCACAGGAGTGCTAGCTGTGCCATAAGTTGTGCAAAGAAAACATAATTAAAATACATGAAGTCCTGAAGACTTGGTAAAGGCAACCATGGAACTGTTGCTTGCTTATAATGAATTACTTCCCAGAGGAAGTGTCTACAGCTGAGCCTTAACATGTATTTACAGGAGCACATCATTCATGTCTGGGAAGAAACTGGTGCAGATTTTCACAATTGTCTGATCCAGCTGTACTGTGAGAAAGTGCAGGGCTTAATGAAAGAATATCTCAGTTCTTTCCCTGCAGGTATGTTTAGCCTTTTCTGGTGGGAGGACCAAGGGTGTGGGACAGCACGAGGAAGCCTTCATTTTCCATATTGTTGTATGCCTTCCCTGTTTACATCCAGCATAAGATACCTAAGTGATAGAGGGCACTGGAAAACAGAAACTGTGGGTTTGTAGGGCAGTCTATTGCCTCTTGAGAGACCTTAGGGGATCAAGCAACTCTTTGTTCACAATTAAGTGGAATGGCAGCTACTGCTCTCTAACTTCTGTGTGTTAAGAGTAGGGAAGGGTTTTGAATAACTTGAGTATTGCTTTAACCAGCCACTTGATGTGTTTTTAGGAGCTGAAGTTAATTTGGCAGGTGCACGACAGTCCCAACCCATGTAACGGTTCTATCACCATTTAGTTCCTCTTCATAATGATTTGTTTATCTTCTTCTGTGTACTAGTGTAGTGAAATAGTTGTAATAATTTAGCTTATGTTGTTTTTTTTCATACAGATAGAGCTCCAGTGCCTGCTGGGGAGGAAGGAGGAGACTTGGGGGATTACCGGAAAAAGCTGCTTCTTTTTCTGGAGAAGTCTAGCTGCTATGAACCTAGTCGACTTATTAGTGACTTCCCCTTTGATGGTGAGTTCTGTTTCCATAGGTTGATTAAACCTTAGCTTATTGCATTGTACAGCAGAACTTCCTCACTTACCATAGAATCGTGGTAACTAGAAATAAAGAAGATAACTGTAGCTGTAGTTGCAGGCCACTGGTGTGTATACTAACTCTGTGTTTGCTGGCACAGTTGGGTTTACCAGTTTCTGCAGGATTCCTGTAACTGTTGACCTAAGACCTTGTGGTATCTCGCAGCTATTTAGCCTAACTTTTTGATGAACCTGAATTACTTAATAGATCTGAAGGTTGTTGTTTCTTAAGGTTACTTAAGAATTCATATAAGGTTTCTGAGACTAATGTGAAATACAGGCTTACAGTCTCAGTGTACCTTAAACTGTAGTCTGAGCACAGATTAATAATTCCTTCTGTTAGTCTGGTCACTAATTTTGTCATTTCTCTGTGTAGCAATTGATTTAATCCTTCATGCTATCACTAGGTCTCCTAGAAGAACGTGCTCTGCTCTTGGGTCGTATGGGGAAGCATGAGCAAGCTCTGTTTATTTACGTTCATATTTTGAAGGACACAAATATGGCTGAAAAGTAAGGACTTTCCTTGAATTTTTTTTTTTGCAAGAATTAGTTTGCTTACTGCCATGTGGATAGGATGTGTAGTGAAATGTTGCTGTATGTGGAGCACAGACACTGAGTCTTCAGGATCATCCGGGTTTTCACGTTTTCTTGACTTTTAAGCTCATTTGGGTATCTATTTATTACAGATGATGCTGCTGTCCCTTGACGTTTGCCTTTTCGTGCTCTTCTTTGTGCTTCAGAGCAATATGACCATCATCAATGAGTTACTACTTTCCACCTGTCCTTAGTCTGTGCACTGGGTGTTGTTTTGCTTCCTTTCTGTTTGGAGAGACGTTCACTAGCGCACGTTAAAAAGAATCCTCTTTAGTAAAGACACAGCATTTTTCTAGGTGTTATGTGCTAGGGAACCTGAGTGAATCAGAAGTACTCTGGTAAAACCAGAACTACCCAGCACTGGCAGGCATATCTGAACACTGGGGCCTGTTCAACATAGTTGCGTTTAAAGCTATTTTCAGCAAATGCTTGTTAGAGGGCATTCAGCCCTGGTGTGCAGTGTACAGTAATGAACAGCTGCTCTTTGTGATTCAGATACACTAATTAGATCTATCTACACATAGGTTTTTATGCTGTAGTGTGTAGATTGGAGATATCTTCCCCCCCTTTTTCTCACACAGCTGAATTAAATTTGGCTTCTGCATTAAGGCTTTTTAAGTTGACTGGAAGTAGGATACTTGCACAACACTTCGCTTCTCTCAGCATTGTAATGCAAAGTAAAGGGTGTAATCCTGCTGTGCAGTTTGCTGAATTGATCTGAATCAGATGTACAGGCACCAAACTTGGATGACTTCAGTAGCCAGAGCATTTAAATGTTAATTTCTGTAAGCTGATTCTTTGGGTTCTATAACTGTTTCTGTATTTGACTTGATTCTTTTCTGTTGATTCTTCTAGCTACTGCCATAAACATTATGACAGAAACAAAGATGGCAACAAAGACGTAAGTAGCTTCTTGTTCAGTAAGGAAGTAGAAGGCTATTCATACCTTGTTCAAGACTTGAAAGTTCTTGCTCTGTATAGGCTTTTTCAGGGTTTGTGTAGTGTATGGGAATTTACGTATAAGCTCGTGGAATTTAGGAATTACCGGATGATTGTGGGGTGTTTTTTGTTGAGAGTGTTTTGTTGAGTATCAGGGGATATGAGCATATATCAAGAGGTGTTTAAATGAGCAGTTCAGAATTTTGGATGGTATGGGTACAACTTAGTACCATTGCTGGGTTCTACCAGCCCTGTTGGTTGTGGATACGTGCAGCGGTGTCAGAACTTTCCTTTTGTGTGCTGCAGGTCTATCTGTCCCTGCTCCGCATGTATCTCTCCCCACCCAGTGTTCATTGCCTGGGACCGATCAAGATGGAAGTGCTGGAGCCTCAAGCCAATCTGCAGGCTGCCCTGCAGGTTTTGGAACTGCACCACAGCAAACTGGATACCACTAAGGTAAGTCAGACCTGTAAGTACTCAGTTTGTGCTGTTGGCAGGAGATTACAGAAGGTACTGGAGTAGGCAAGTGAATGGATTGTGTCAAGCTAAATGTGACAATTTCTATTCTATTTTGGTGTCTATTCCTTTCTAACTTTTCCTAACTTTGTTCCAGGCTATAAACCTACTCCCAGCAAATACACAGATTAGTGAGATTCGCATCTTCTTAGAGAAAGTCCTTGAAGAAAATGCTCAGAAGAAAAGATTTAATCAAGTACTCAAGAATCTTCTCCATGCAGAGTTTCTGAGGGTAAGCATCCACCACCTGTTATTTATTGGAATAGTGTTTTAAAATGCGTTCAATATTTAAATTTACTGTTCTGTATAGGGGATGGGTGTCCCCTAGATGGTGCTGTAATGCACCTGAAATTAAATGGGAACCATGTAGCTTGAAGATCTTTTTTGCAGGAGATGGTGTGTACATTCATTTTAGTTTGGATGAGGTGTTTGTCTTTGCTCACTGTGTTGTGGTGTGCACTGCAGAATCATCTCAGACAGCTTGGACTGGATTTCTTTCAAATGAAATGAACCAGAGGAAGCAGTTCCGTAGTTCACCTTAACACTCCTTAGAGTGGATTGGATGTTCAATACCATCTGCTCTGCTCTACAGACCTGCTTCTTCTGTGCTGCACAACTTGATAATGTAGATGCAGCCACTGACAGTTAAACATTGTGATGGTTTGCAGTTTCATGAGACCAAGGTGTGGCATTGCTTTTTGAGCAGCTTGGGTTTTTTATCCTTCTTTAGGTCCAGGAAGAGCGGATCTTGCATCAGCAAGTAAAGTGCATTATTACAGAGGAGAAGGTGTGCACTGTTTGTAAAAAGAAGATAGGTAACAGGTGAGAGAGCTGGGTAAACTGGATCAAATATTAATCTGGTACACTTGAACTGAGAACGTTGGAAAACGGAACGTATATGTAGCCAGAGAGAACAGCAGTATGAGGGAGCCATTTGAAGAGTGTTTGAATTACAAATTACATTAATCAGTTGGATTGTTAAGAGATACCTCAAAGCTTTGGTCAGTGAATTTGCTGCAAGAGTTAAATCCTCCTTTAAACAAAGGAGTGTAAAATCCCTTCGGAAACTCCCAAGAGTTCTTAGTTCACAACTCTAGAAGGCATAAAATCACTTCTCATACTGAGTTTTGAAAATTTCATAAGAACACTGCCTTTCTAAGAACCTGCTTCTTAACTAGAATTGAGAAGGATGATATAAATAATTTTAAGCTAAGATACATGTGTAATTTTCTATATCTGATGGCTTTATGGCTCCCTGACTGATTTGTTTTGTAGCCTACATATGATAGGATGTTTAAAAGTAGAACTAATTTGCCTGATGATTTGGATGCCAGTGACCCTGAGATGAGCTCGGTTGGTTAGAGCATGGTGCTGATAACACCAGGGTTATGGGTTCAATCCCTGTACTAGCCATTTCCTTAAGAGCTGGGCTCCTATCCTTGTGGGTCCCTTCCAGCTCAGAATATTCTGTGAACCTGTGAACTTTTCTTCTACCATTCCTAGTTGGTAATTTTGGGTTAATATAGAATGCAGATTTTATTTGCACTTGGTTTTTTTGGTCTTTCAACTGGGGGGAAATGCTACATGACTTAATCATTATTTTCTTCTTGATGTGAGCCCTTCTGAGACACCAGTAGCATTAACAATTATAGGGAAGAGTTCTTTTCCCAAAACATTTTAATAAACATATTGCTATGCATATTAAATTTTTTGCTCCTAACATGCAGCATGTAACATCAGAATTGAAGTTTGCATATACAATATTGTTTTGGTTGTTTAGAATTTTTCTAGTGCTGTTAAGTTCAACAAGATTTTGAAGGGCAAGCATGTCCCCCAGTCTTTAACTTGTTACCAGTGACTTCCAAGTAAAGTGTGCCTACAGAAGTGAAAATAGGTTTTAAAACCCCCCAAACAAACCTCTTACAAAATCCATAGAATTCTTTTGTCTGTTTTCTCTTAATATATTCAGGCTGTAGTTTAAAAAAGTGTCACTGTTGTGTGTCTTTGATTCTGCACAACTTGGATGCTCTTGTTTGAATATGGAAAACTGCTTGTCTTGACAGCTGATGTTTGTCTTTTGTTCTCTTTACAGTGCATTTGCTCGATACCCTAATGCAATAGTTGTGCATTATTTCTGCTCCAAAGAAGTCAACACACTGGACACCTGACCTTGTCATGGTCAATAATCCCAACATTCACATGAAATTGAGTACTGGTGACTAAAGAAGTTGATGTGTCTGAGCTTTTGAGGCTTGTTGCTAGGTTCTCTTACACTGGGTAGAAGTCATTTGTATCTGTGGACTGACTGTACCTACCCGGCAATATTGATTTACTAGAAAATGACTTTAACCATGTTGTTACAGTGCTGGCAACTACACTGAACCTCTCAGTCCTCAGATGAAGAATAGAAACTGATTTTTGTAGTGAGTTTTGTAATACACTCCAGCCTTGCAAACGAACTGTTAGACAACTGTTGGACATTCACCACAAATCAAGTTTTACAATAAAATGTACTTTCTTAGGGTGGCAATGTTGTGATTTGGCCTTGTATGTAAATATTTATTCAAAAAAAGAAAATTCCCTGAAAGTCTTTGCAGCTATATCAGCATTGCATGGAGATCACCAGGTCTTTGTTGTAGACGAGGCTTCTGTGTCCGTTTCTAGACACGGGAAGTGTAACTTTTATCTCAGCGACAGAAATGTTTAATTGCTGGCCAAAGGACTCTCTGTTGATATTCAGTGGTTTTGCCTGACCTTCTGATAAGTTGTTTCACAGGAGATTGTCAGACAAATGGTAGATACCACTAAGAAGCTTTTTTTTCTTTTTATTTTAGTTTGAGAGCTAGAAACTGAATTAACTTGTGTGTTGTTTGCACTGACTATGTTCACTCTTCGCATCAGTGGGAGCTCAGAGACTATTTGAAGAAGTTCACATCTGCACTCACAGCAAAAAGCAAAGAACATCCTGTAGAGCAGTTTCTGGAAGGAGTGAACTCTAGTTGTTGCTTGAGCTTCTGGACTATGCTTGAGACTTTTGTATATAAATTCTTTAGTCTGGTTCACTTTCCAACACTGAAGTAAAATCCAGACTGTTTCAACATCTGTGTATTTTAAATGCTCTAGAATTGCATTCTGCTCAGGCTGGTACTGTTCATAAATTACTTTTGGGCCAGAAGTCTTAACACAAGAAGTATATTGTACCATACTCGCTGTAGACTGTAGTATTTTTGTCTAACTTATTTTTTGGAAACATTAATCAGTAGCAGATTGGTATGAGGGACAAAATGTTTGCTGCAGAAAGAATCTGTGGAGTGGTAATGAAAAAGCAGCAGTAGCAAGTAATCCAATAGAGTGGCTGTTTGACTCCCAACATCCTGGTCTAGCAATACTTATAAATACATCATTATTGAGTCATATGGAGCATGACATGTAACTACCAGATATCACATCTTAATGACAAGCTGATGAATAAATCTTATCTGCCTGAGGTGTAGTTGAATCTCAGTTAACATCATAGGTTGACTTAAATCATGTGAGTGTTTTTGACGAACAGATCTGCTGTAAGCTGACACAAATCCTAATTAACTTTCATTTGCCAGTGTTAATAGTTTCCCTTGATAACTGTTTTTTCCTTTTTCATATGTGTTTGTATTTATTGTTCATGCATTCTTCTTGATTTCTTGGTCCAGTGTTGTGCTGCTTCTGACCTGGATGTCTTGGGCAGTATTGCTACTGATGTCTTTCTGCAGAGGCTGGGTAGAGGGAATCTGTGGTGTTAATGTTTTTAAACTTGTATTTCTTCTATTTGAAGAAGAGAGCCTAAAAATACTTAAACTAGATTTGCACATTCTGTATAGATCTTTATATACTAGTTCAGGTACGGAGGGAAGATGGTTTGGGAGAGTTGTGTTTACAGGTCATAGAGAATGAAGAGAGGGTATTTAAAAAGACCCTGCATTCTTTGTATGCAGATATAACAATACTACTCTGATTTTTACCTATCTTATGTTTAGTACTGGTAGTATGATTTTTATTTACCGTCATCATCTGTTACCAGGAGAGCTGTACTCATGTGTGAGGATCTTTATTGTGCTCTTACTTACAAGTCTAAAGTTGTGCCTCTGTTCATCTCCACTGCATACCTTTTAAAGAGATGTGGTTTGTGCTGTACGTTTTTGTTGTTTCATGTAATGTGCTTTGGGTTTACTAACCATACAGCAGGTTTATCTAAAGCAATAGCTTGTAATAAATATTGTGAACCAGTGTGTGTTTCAGTCATTGTGCAGTTAAGCTTCTCTGGGCTGATGTCGATTTTATTTTTTATTTGTATATTAGACTTCATTTTCTCCTGAAAGTCAGACCCAATGCAGTATCTCAGTATCCCTTTTGCTTTAGTATATGTAAATCAAATGTGTCCATGTCATCAATTCTCAATGTAGGTTTTTAAAATCTACAGGTTTATACATGCTTGTGAATGTTCTCAAAATCCTACTAAAACCACTTCTATATTATCTCTTTGAATAATGTTTTTGCAAGTCTTACACCATTATACCATTAAATATATACTTACTAGAGAACACTAAAATTACTGCCAAATTTTTTTTTGAGTGGTGATTCGCTATTTTGGACTGGGGAGGGAGGTTAAGCTCTGTGTGACCAAGTCAGGAACTGTTCAGATTCAGAGGTGTGCAGTTGCTTGTGCTATAGGTCATAGAGTAGTCTGGTGTTGGAAGTAGAATATAGATCCTCACTTTTCCCATTCTATAGACATAGGAAATACCAGCACAGAGGAAGTCTTTTGTCTCCATGTTCACAGAATCACAGAATGGGTCAGGTTGGGAGGAACCACAGTGGGTCATTTGCTGCAAGCTCCCTGCTCAGGCAGGGTCATCCTAGAACACATGGCACAGGACTGCATCCAGATGGTTCTTGAGTATCTCCAGTGAGGGAGATTCCACAAACCTCTCTGGGCAACCTGTTCCAGAGCACAGTCGCCTGCACAATAAAGAAGTAGTTCTTCATTTTCAGGTGGAATTTCCTGTGCATCACTTTCTGTCCTTTGTCCTGTTGCCTGGCACCACCAAGAAGAGCCTGGCTCCATCCTCTGACACCCTCCCTTCAGATACTTAAATGCATTGGTGAGGTCCCCTCTCAGTCATCTCATTTCAAGGCTGAACAGGCCCAGCTCCCTCAGTCTTTTTTGGTAAGAGAGGTGTTCCAATCCCCCCATCACCCTCATAGCCCTCCACTGGACCTGTTCCATGTCTCTTGTATTGAGGAGCCCAGAACTGGACACAGCACTCCAGATGTGGCCTCCTCACCAGGGCTGGGTAGAGGAGCAGGATCACCTCCCCGGACCTGCTGGCAATGCTCTTCCTAGTGCACCCCCGGACACCATTGGCCTGCTTGGCCACAAGGGCACTGCTGGCTCAGGGACAGCTTGTTGTCCACCAGCACCCCCAGGTCCCTCCCGGCAGAGCTGCTCTCCAGCAGGTTGGCCCCCAGCCTGTGCTGGTGCCTGGGGTTATTCTTCCCAAGGTGCAGGACCCTGCATTTGCCTTTGCTGGATTTCAGACGGTTCTTCCCTGCCCATCTCTCCAACCTGTCGAGGTCCTTCTGAAGGGCTGCACAGCCCTCTGGGGTGTTGGCCACTCCTTCCAGCTTTGTGTCATCAGTGAACTTGCTGAGGAGGCCTCTGCTCCTTCATCCAAGTCACTGATGAATAAATCGAACGACTATGTATATTGGTATTTCTGGAGAAGACGAAAAAACCCAAACCCAAATCAAATCCTGTCCTTGATTGCATCCTTTAAAATTTTCATCTCTTCTAGTTATATACTGCAGCTCAGCTCTCCTTAGTGCTGCTAATGGGACAAAAAAGGGTCCCTTGCCATATCTACACATTTTAAATAATACATGGTATAGCTGATGATGTCATTTAATGCTTTCTGACAAAAACAACTGCAGTGTAGATACACATCTACCTTTACCCCTGTGGGCGTGCTAATCCAAGCAGAAGTAATATTAGCAGGTGGGAGGCTTTCTTCATCTTTTGATGCCGTTTTGCTTGCTTGTTTTCTTAGTCTGCTGGGAAATAACAAAACTAAGTAGTTTCTCTTTGGATATCAAGTTTGCTGACAACAGTGTCTGTAGATGGCTAAAACTGCACAAAAACACTGCTAATGGGTGATCTGTTGTTAACTATGAAAGAATTCTTAAGCATATGTTCTAAAGAGCTTTCAGTTTTTCTTGAGAAATTCAAGAGAAATTCTGTAAACATGAGATCCCTGTGCTGAGTGAGATTTCATTGGAAGAGGACAGAGCGCCAGAAGGCAGGTAAGCCTAATTTATATGCAATTGGGCACTCAAGACAAAGTAGAGGGTTTATACACTGCCTGTAATAAACTAGAATAAGTGTGAATTCTCCATGCTGCTGTACTGTGAGGCCACCTGGATTTTCCTGTAATTTATAGTCGAACTGTATTAGATTAAACGTAAAAAAAGTAATAGTTCTGGTTCTGCAAAATTTTTGAAGATAAATAAAACTGAATATGATAGTCATAGAATGGTTTGGGTTGAAAGGAACCCTAAAGATATTCTAGATGTACCCCTCCTGCCATGGGCAGGGATGCTACCCACTGCATCAGGTTCTCAGGGCCCCAACCTGGCATTGAACACTTCTAGGGATGAGGCATCTACAACTACTCTAGGCAACCTGTTCTGGTGCCTCACCATCCCCTAAGTAAAGAATTTTTTCCTGACATCTAATCTAAGTCTACCCTCTTTAAAGCTGTTCACCCTTGTCCTATCACTCTCTGCTAGTGTAAAAAGTCGCTCTCCCTCTTTAAAAGCCCACTTTAGTGGAAGGCTGCTGTGAGGTCTCCCTGGAGCCTTCTCTTATCTAGTCTGAACAGCCCCAGCTCTCTCAGCCTTTCTTCATAGGAGTGGTGCTGCAGTCCTTCGCTTTTAGTGTAGTGGTAAGTAGAAAAGCAAAGAAATTGCTTTTCCAGCCCAGTGGCTGCTGTACCATTCAGTAGGACACGAGAGCCAGCAGTGTCTGGCTGTCTCACAATGGCATTATGTTTGCTTTTTGCCTGTGTGTTGACTCTTTGTTCTGTGAATTCACCACCTAGTGCTGACTTGTTTGCGTTTGAAGTGTCAGTGCTTATGCTTTTATTAATTTTCTTAAATTCTAGTCTGGTGACTGACACTAATGACAGGAAATGATTAATGAATGGGACCTTGCTGAGAATGTGTCACATTCTCATGTTTGCGTGGAGCTAATGACACGCTGCATTACTGGCTTTCATACATTTTCTGCCACTTTAATTGTTGTAACACTGAAGTTTGGTATTTGCTCTGCAATTCCCGTTTATAAATTTCAGCTCTTTGATAAAAAGCTCCAGCAGGACAACTGTCAGCATCTGCTAGTAAACTAATCACTTTTAGTAAACTAAACTTCACTACTTAATTATTTTTTAAGGCATGATAGACCCCTAAAAAATCTATCTTGTCTCTTGTACAGTTTTTTGAGAACCTTTAGTGGAAGAATCAAGACTGTACTACATGGAAATGAGGAAAAACGGGAGACTGGTGCAGGCCACTCATAGTAAAAGAGGAGATGTGGTGGGGAATTGATATTCCCTGAGGCATCCTGTGGCAGACCAAACTGTGGTGTCTCTGCTCTGGCCTCCCTGAAACCGCTCTGAACAGCTACAGTCAGTGACAAATTTGGCTTTACTTCAGGCCAAATTCTTTCCATTTAAAAATACTGGTAGGTTGTGCTGAAGCTTTGAAAAGGGTTTAAAATGGCCGTAGTTGTACATCAGGTTGCTGGAACTCTCCAAGAAAATCTGGACTGGGGATTTTGATGTCTCGGCTGGATCATAAAGTGGTGCTTCCTCCTGCCCAGGGCTTCCCTGTTTGGTGCTGCTTTGCTGCCCTTATCTTGTAGCAATATAGGAAAAACCTGCCAGCGAGGTTTTGAGCTGGCTTGTTTGGTGAGTGTGGGCCACACCTCCGCTTCTCGCAGCTGGAGCGCAGCCCAGTCCTGCGCAAAACTTCAGATGAGCCTGTAGCAAACAGCGCTTCCGCAGCCAGGCGTCCGGGGACTCTCCTTGTTCTCTGGGTTTCCCTGTCACATTTTCTGCAGAGACAGCAGGACATTTTTCCCATGTTCCATGAGGTGCTCCGGGGCCCATTTCCACCCCGAGTGCTGCCTTTTCTGGCAGCGGTGCTTTTCCAAAGGAAGGAGAGGAAAGAGACTGGGTTCTATCATTGGCGGGTAAGGCAATTCGTGGTGCTGTCTTTGAGATGGCATTCCTTAGCTGATGTGCTTGGGATTGAGTTCCTTTTGCTGCACGTGTGGAAAACCAGTCCTGCATTGTGCAGGAATTAAAATGTTTATTGTTATCCAAACTTTCCCCTTAATGATAATGTCAATGGAGATTTCAGGCTTTTATTAAATTAGGGTCTGGTTGAGGAAATCCAGAGCAGGTCTGTTTCCTTAGGTTTTGGGGAGCAGAATTAATCTGATGCCAAGTACTTTTTTGGGGGGAGAGTCCAGAATACTGCACTTTTCATCAGTAGGGACAAAATCATGCTTATGTGTTTTCTTACAAAATGTCGTTGACTACAGTTGACTTCTGCTTTCTATCATATCCTACAGGGATCTCAAGTAGACAAAGACCAATGATGGCTTCAGCTCCCGTTCATAATGCAGCACAACCACAACAGATAAAGTGGTTTTGACGTGTTTGTCCTTTAATTGGAGTGAAACCATTTCATTGTATAAGGTCGTTGGGCCAATAACCTCAATTTTGAATTAAGCTAAATGTTTGTGAAGGAGCCTTTGACTGGAGATTTGATCTATAAGCTGATCACCCTTGTCATGTCCTATTTCGCCAACCCCTCAATATACAACTTAAAATTGAGGTGACCATTAGGTGAAACAAGACAACTTGCTGCTTGTATACCTTGCTGCACTTCTGCTTGCTGTGCGATAAAAAAAATCTTGTTGACTGTTTAATATTATTGTTTAGTACTTGGGAGATCAGGTTAAAAGAGGCTCGTGCTAGCCTCCATTAACCTGTAAACCACTGGACATATTTTTCCTTAGGCACTCACTACTTAAATAAAAAAATAATTAACAATACTTATACAAAATTTTGCTGGCTGTAGGGAGAGATTTTTGTATTGACTAACAGCTATTGAGCAAGGGGTGGGGCAGCAGATGACCCTTTTGGCTTTGTAGGTAAACTTAACATGATCAGATCTCTTTAATTTTCCAGAGTTTAGCCTTAGTTTCACTTCTAAAGACAAACAACAATAAACTGAGAGTGAACCTGGTGTTTGCACTGCTGTTACTGCTCATCTCCTGGCTAACTGTAAATCCTGCCTGCTAGAAGACCATGGTTCTTAGGGCTGGGTCTGTAAGTCTCCTTTCATGACTGCAGATGCATACTCCTGAGGGAGGAGGGGCAGTGCAAGGGGTACCCAGGAAAGCCAGGGGTTTGCTTTGGGGTTTAAAAGCAAACTTGTGACACTTTAGCTACATGGAAGGGAATGATGGGAAGGGAATGATGGGCAGCAGTGTTTCTTTGGGAGCAGGAACAAGATGGGGAGAAAGTGCTCCGTCGGTAAACCAGACATTTCTTTGAGCTACCTGATTTTCCCAGTAGCTGTGAACACAAAATATGTCTTGGAAGTTATGTTTTTATTTGCTATGACAACATTTTTGTAATGAATCTGGCAGGCTTATGGTGAGTCCTCTGCATGCACTGAGAGCTATGGCACTCTATATATAAAGGCAGGTATCCTGGACTATATGAAAGTAGAGACTACTCGGTCCTGTAGCTGGGATGACTTGTTTTACAGTCGCTTTCTGCTGCATCAGCATCTTCAGTTTAGATGGAATGTACACACAGTTGTTTGCAAAGTTAAGTATGTGAAAATTCAGCCTTGTACCCTCATTTTAGGGTTTAGGATTTAAAGGGGGCTTTTCTTTTTTGCTTTAGATGCAGTCCTGAGCTCTGGAAAAGAAGTGATTCTGAAAAAGTCATTAAAATGTGAAGCAGAAGTTAGTTGCTTGTGCCAGTCACATATGTCGGTATGCTGTCATGTATACTGGTCCAGGCAGAGCTGTCATCATTATTTGTTGCCCATTTCCCATACAGATTTCTTGCCTGCCTTTTCCCTGATCATTCAGATAGAGCATATCTGATACTCCCATGCTTCATTATTCTGCAAGCTCACCTAGCAACATGCTATGACCTTGCTGGGCCTTTGCTAAAAGACAAGTGCAAAAGGTGTAAGAGAAGGTTCTGGCGTAACTGATTGCACAGGCATGGGAGCACAATGGAATTTCTGTTGAGTTATATGCCCTTAATTATGATCTGGGTGTGGAAAATGTCTCCTTATCTGTGTAATGACTGGCTACAAATCAAAGCTGTTAGAGACCTTTGGAAAGGACTTTCTTTTGAGCATATAAGTACATTTTTGACAGATGGTGTGCAATGAAAGGATAGGCTATCTTTATAGTGCTCTGAGCTCCCTCTGCTGATAGTGTCTGATTTCCAGGTGATAGCCAGGCTACGTGAGTGACGATTGCTTTCACAGCCATGGGGATGTGATTATGTAGCTTCATGTCTCAACAAATTGAAGAGTTGCAGCAAATTTAGGAATAACATACACAGTCTTGAATTTCTCTCTGTAATCCGTTCCCCCACCTGATGAAGTAGAAAGGTGGTCATCCTTTGCCTGAGAAACTAGCGTCAGGGATTGAATAAAAGAAAGGTGTTTAGGAAAGGTTTAAAGAGGAAAAAAACTAGCATCTGAAGGGTGGAACTCATGGTGAAATTTGATGTGAAGGTGTGTGTTGTTCACAGAAACAAATAAAGAAATGAGTATCTTCAACATGTCAGTTCTGCAAATAAGTGTCCTTTAAGATTAGTAACAGTATAACTGGAGTTTATTTGCACAAATTTAATTTGGTACCTGCATGTGAGATATCTTAGGTGACTCATGTAGTTTTTGCTCTTTGCTTGTTGGTCAGGGTGGATGGTGGTTGCTTAATACAAAAATGTTCATTATACTATGCATGCCTTGGTTTTATTATGTTGTTCAAACCCTGTTTTGCAAAAGCTGGCAAGTATCTCCAAGAAATGAAAAATAAGGAAAACTCACCAAGCATGTGACTGCTTAACAAACATAATATAATTCCATTTATCAGATAAGGAACATGCAAGAAGAGTTTAACAGTTCAGGGTTCACTGGTTTCCGTGAGATCCCAGTTAATAATATGTAGGGCCTACATTTTTATATAATATGTCAAGAATTATAGAATTAAAGAATAGTTTGGGTTGGAAGGGACCTTAAAGGTCATCTAGTTCCAACCCCCCTGTCACAGGCAGGGACACCTTCCACTAGACCAGGTTTCTTAGAGCTCCATGCAGCCTGGACTTGAATGCTTCCAGGAATGGGGCATTACAGCTTCTCTGGGCAACCTGTTCCAGTGCCTCATTTGTCAGTCTGCAGTATTTTGTTGTAAGTGAAGATCCTCTTGAATTTAATTGTAAGTGAATAGTTAGCATATCTAAAATTAAATTTTGGTCTCAAGGCAACCATGTTGAAAATGATGAGTGTGAAGTAATGACCATTGGAGCAAAGCATTTTGAAAATGTGATTTAAGAATAGGAAAAGTTCTTAGCTAGCCGGGTTTGTGTCAAAACTGATGAAAATGAGGCAGAATCCCATTCTGTTCCTGAGCCTTATACAATTACTTCTGTGCGGTCTCTGTACTAAATCACCTCAAGCTGTTCTCTTTTGCCCCTGCCCTCCCCCTACTTCTCCTTCATGATATTCTAGGATCTAGTCAGACTTCTTTTTTTCCACTTCACATCCTGGAATGTAGATACTAATATTACTTTCCAAAAATAGTCTCCCAGAAGCTTTCAAGAGTAAAGATTACATTTTTATCTATGCATGTTTAGAGTGCTAATACCAGTGACAGTCCAGAATGAAAAAGGATTTAAGTTTTGTCTTTTCTTACTCAAACTGCCATGAAGTGTTTTGGCAAGAAAGTGTTTTGTTTTGGTTTTTTTTCTCATTGTAAACAACATATGCCTTCTATGACTTTAGACCCTGCTGTTAAGAGTCTTGCTGTGTCTGCTTTTACTCAGGCATTACTGTGCCCTTGGCCAGTACTCTTAAACTAGCTGTCGTGAATATATTTGAGCAACTTTAGCTCAGCAAGAATGTACTAACAAAGCAATTAAAAACTGATCTATAATTAGAGGAATCCCTAAATAAGGGACTTGTTTTCTGAAGTCCATGTGGAGTTACCCTAAGACATCACTCATTGCGTTGCTGAAAGGGAATTGAGTTTCCTTCTAGGCTCCTTTAGTTGTTCTCCAGGAGGCTGAAAGTGCCACGTGTGTTCCCAAACTGATTCATTAATAGCTTATTTTGGGCTGGCTGGTTCTGATCCATTTCTCTGGTCTAATACTAGTGTGGTTACAGAACAAGCATTGCAACTGAGTTAAATACCGAGCTTGTTTCTCTCTTTTCAGTGGGAAAAGCACCCTTACTACAACCTAACAGTAAAAGTCCTCCAAGCCAGAAATATCAAGGGTACAGATGTGTGTAAGTATTTATCCAAGGTATTATGAAAACATGTTGGTTCCTCCATGCATGCCTCTAGCACAGAGAGCATTGTTAAAGGAGCCTCTTACCTATGCACGTTGCATTGCCTTTATGTCTCAACAAAACTTCTCATGTAAAGCATTATATATATAATATAAAGTGTATTATATTATATCTATTTTAAAAGATTTATGTAAGGCCAATCTGCAGATTAAGCAGTTGCAGCTGTTCTTACTTTGCAGAACAAGATCAAGTAAGTCCTAACAGTGTTTTGCTTCCCTGCTCCTTTACCTGTTCTGCTGTGGCCCATTCTGTATTCCTTTCTCTGGATTCAGCCTTCTGGTTATGGCAAGTTTCACCCTTGCTCCTGCTGAATGGTCTTCCTGAACCTGGAAGTAGAAGTCGTTAATTCTAGCTTTCAAATGTTTATTTTCTCAGTTGTAGTAGTGCTTTATTTCATGTACCTGCAATTTGTTTGTCCTTGCAGACTTTAAAGGAAGTAGGTGGTTGACTGATTCCAAGATAAACTGCTTTTTATCTGTTCTGGTTTTGATAGTATGGTATATTTTCCCTTCCATTTACACACCTGCGTAAAGATCTCAGGGCTGTTTGGGGCATTTGGATCTTTAAAACGCATTTATATTAAATTACTTCAGATTAAATCGAGTAAGGTAGTCTGCCTTAAGTTTATATCTGTCATCCAACATTGGATGCCAAAACTACTTGGAATGCCAAATAGCTGTTCAGGGAACAGAAAACCCTCCTGAGAGGCTGAGGGCTAGAATCATGCTGTGAAGAGTTCTTTTCTATGGCATGTCTGTTCAGCTGGAGTGAAGAATGGTCCCCATACTTGCATTGTTGAAGGGACCCTAAATGGAAGAAAGAGGGACTCTAAGACAACAATTTATTTTCAGGGAATAGAAACAGCCCAGCTCCTGGCCGGTCTAAACAGGGGTATAGCAGTGGTGGATACTGTCTCCTTGGACTTTAGTAGGCCTAGGCTCTTTCAGTGGTGCCCAGTGATAGGACAAGAGGCAATAGGCCTGGTATCAGCAGTAATCTTTTTTTAAAAGTTGATCTTCCTCATTTTAAATAGTAGCCTTTCTTATTGAGGGCTTTATGATTTGGATGAACCAGAAAAAATAGATATAGGCACCTAATCCTCAATTTGCTTCTATTTAAAGACATTTACTTCATTAAAGGCTTTTGCTTTAGAAGTCCAGCCTTAAATTTGCACTTTTCTATGATGCAATGAGACCTAGAAAATGAGGAGCTCATGGGAAAGAGTATGTTTGAATAAAATTTTTCTGGTGCCTCTCTCACTCTCTGCTCTAGTGTCCAAGGCAGACTGCTACGTGGAGCTAAAGCTGCCCACTGCATCTCCCAGAGTCTCCCGAACTCAGGTTGTTGACAACTCTGAGAACCCAGAATGGAATGAAACATTTAAATATCGAATCCATAGTGCTGTCAAGGTAAGGACACTTTGTGGAGCAGATTGGACTACTTGTGTTTTTGTACTGGCTTTTGTACATGCATAGTACAGCTTTTGATGCTTCATTCAAAACCAAGGGTTCTTTATTATCCTCAAAACTAGTGTTGCTTGTAAGGAGTCAGTTGTCTTTAGTGCCGCAAAAAGCTATGCTATGCATGTCCAGTGATACAAACTGCTTTGGTTAACTGCACTCTCATGTAAATTGCAGCTAGAATTTTCCATAAACGTCCTTGTGATGCAACTCAGGAAAGGGAAGTTATGGCACTACCTGCTGGAGTTCAAGGAAATTCCTTGATTAAGCAAGTTTCTATTCGATGTTTGCTTCTTCTCTCACAGGAGCTAAATTTCTGCTCACTGCCGCTTAGTTCATTCAGTCAAGTTTTGCCATCAGTTCCTATGATTGAGAAAACCCAAATTCAAACTCTTGGATAGAGACTGTACATCTACTATCTGTGTAGGACCTAATACAGAAGTTAACAAGGTCTTCAGATTGTCATCATTCATTCTCAAAGTAGACATTAATGGCAGCGGGGAGGAAACTGTACTTTAAGAGATCAGTTTTAGTGGGGCACTATTTCTATGAATAACATCCTAGGCTTTGGAATAAGGTGTCTATTAACAAGAAACTATCCCCCTCGCTGGAGTACATTTCCACGATGGTTGGTGACAAATGTGGAATGGTGATTGACTTGACTGGTAAGAAAATTGAAAGCTAAACTTTAGAGTGTGGGATCATTTTCTTTCCCTCCAGGCTCATGAGACCTCAGCCTGGTTACTGCTGGAGACTTCCAGCACAATTCTAAGTTCAATCTTGTCTCCTTGAGAACTAGTTGCTGCAAGACTATTGTTCGGGTGCCATATGTCCTCATTGTCTCTATTTCAGTTTCTCTTGAATTTAACAGCTCTGAGACAGTGCTGAGCAGAAAGCGATTGGTCCCTATAACATCCTGGACTGAGTCATCCTGAAAGAGTGGAAATTGCTATTGCTTCCTCGGGCAAATCTGTGCCTGGAGCTGGTGGAGAGTACTGCCACATGTGTTCAGCTGGGGCCTCCCTCTAGGTGGGAAGCTGAGAAAATACTTTAGCTAAATGATGTCAGCTAGGAGCATTTTTTGCTTAACTATGCTGTAAGCCCTGCTGAAAATATCTTATTTTCCTCAGGATTGGGAAAGGGGAAGGGTACTGATTAACGCACAAACTGTCTATTGTATACAGCTACCCAGGTTTGTCAGTGCTTCTGCCCCTTCCTCTTAGGCTGTTTGCTTCTGTTTGCTTTTAGAACATTCTAGAGTTGACACTCTATGATAAGGATGTCCTTGTGAGTGATGAGCTCACCTCTATCGTCTTTGATGTGGGGGGCATGAAGCCGGGTCAGCCCCTGCTGCGCACCTTCAGGTTGAACCCCGAGGTGAGTCCCTGGCTCAGCTGGGAGTAGCTGCAGCTCATCACTGCCCAAATCCGGCAGCGCCTGCTTGTTGATTTATCTGTGTTGGAGAAGCCAGAAGGGAAAAATGAATCAACTGCTGATGACAGCACATATGGTTTTACTGTCAACTGAGATGTTTCAAGTTCTTTAGTAACTTCATGTGTATGTTTTCCACAGTCTTTGGGATGCTCCAGCTAAATAAAATTTGGGATTACTGCTGTCTTTCAGAAATGTTAAAACATCTTTGAATGGGATTAGTTTTTCATGATACTTAGAGGAACGTAAGGTGGCTTTAAAATGAAAGGCATTTGCAGTCGGTAATCGTTGTGGGGACTGTCTTATTTAGTTTGTCATCATCAGTTTGCAAAAACTAAGTTTATTGCTGCAAAGGTTACCACTATATTTAATACGTCAAAAGCCTAAGAGAAGCTTATTTTCTCTGGATTATGTTCAGTACATTCAACCTGTGCTTCATGTGGATGACACTGGTGCATATCAGCTGCTCACAAGCCCTGTGCACCTGTTTATGGACTTACAAGACAGCCTGTTTTACGTAGGTAAAGCCACATCACCAGACTGATCTATTTGCAATGCCACAAACACATTGCTACAATAGGTCTGGGTTAAAGGTGAGCTAATGATGAGTTTTCTGGAGAAACTGGGCTTCAGTACTGCTGGTGTGGTCAGAAGCAGACTAACTCGTGCACTTCACAGGGAGGTGTTGGGCAGCATCACAGGCACTCCAAATGATTTATGATCACGGAAAGAGGCTTAGGAAAGAGGCTTCCCTTGTTCCCACTAACTATCCATTTCCTGAATGCTTAAGTCATCTTGATCTGTAGTTAAGGGACTGGAAATTTCAACTTCAGCAAAGAAAAGTACCCAAATTGGTTTCTCCTTTGTTATTTTAAAAGCTGCATTAAGTCTAGTATCAAATACTTGCTTTATGCTAGGGGAGGAGAAAAGACTTTGGCTGGAACAAAACCTGTAGAGGACAAAGATAGCAAGGAGCTAAGAACGCAAGCTGCTGAAATAAGAAATGAGAGGAAGCACAAAGCCTCGTGTAGAAGCTGTTTGCAGAGATGGTGCTGCAGTGGTTCTTGAGCCAGAGGAGGTTTTTTTCTCTCATTAGCAGAGTAATGGATCTGAGACCCAGCTCTCACTTCTGTATGCTTGTATCTTCAAATGTAGATGTGTCTGGTCATAGGGAACATGTGCAGGAGAAGAGGAATATTTAAAGGCTAAATTTAACCATTTCAAAATTTAACTGGAGCTTTTACAAAAGGAACAAACCCAGTTATTTTAACAGGAAGTAACTGTAACGATGTAACAGGAATAAAGCTTAATTTCTTTGAAAAATGTCTCATAATTATATATTCAGGATCAAGGGTCACCAATATCCAACTTTTGTTTTCGAAGGCGAATGAAGAGCTGGATGTAGAGTTTTACTTGGAGAAATGGTGAGTCTTACCTGAAGAGCTGAATGAACTCGTGCTCTGCAGCTATGTTGTCAGTTGCTTTTTCTGTGCAGGGACAGCCTTGCTCATAAAAAAGGCTAATGCTTTATAGTTCTCTGTGGTGATTGAGTTGATTCACTAATGGCTGACCACAAATATCCTTAATGCTCCAGTGACTAAAATTTTTGAGGTACCAAAAAAGAAATAAAATTTTTCTGGACTTCATGGGAAGTAAGTGAACACTCTATGGATTAGTTATTTAGGAGTGGAAAGTTTTCAGTTAACATTGCAAAATACACAGATGAACACTTTATCTATCTGATAGTCAATCTAAGTTCAGTTTTTCTCTAGGTTATCAAAATAACTGAGATGGGGAGATCTTATAGCACATGCTTATGTTTGCAGACAAATTTTTTTCTTCAGTTTTTCCCAGCCCTCATTATTTTGTGAAGGGAAATATACTTGGTGTTTGCCTGGATCTCCCACACTGAGGACCTTTCCACCCCACTGCTTATTCAGCCAATTGGTTTGTGAAGTAGGATGAAGCAAAATTAAAACCAGCAGTCATGTACAATAACATCTCTTGCTTTCACAGCTCAGATACCCCTACAGAGGTATTGACCAACGGAGTTCTTGTGGTGAGTACATAGAAGCCAGAATCATGTGTGTTGTGATTTACTCCTGAAGATAAGTTTTTAGTAGCAAGAGGAGAAGGATTGTTGAGTGTTACAGTCCTGCTTCCAAATAGCTCCTATTGTACTGGTTGTAAAAAACCCCCCAGTACCCGAATAGAAAGGATGATTTTTATTTTGAAACAAGAGCAAATAATCCCATCCTACTGAAACAAAACTAGGTCTTTATTTGGAATAACAAAACAATGCTCAATGTTTTTTTGAACAGCTTGCAGCTGTAAGCCTACAACTAATATAGTAGGTGAATTAAACTTCAACAAAGAAGTGAACTAAAAATTGTATAACCAGAGCTTTTTTTTTCACAGGTCCATCCTTGCTTGACACTGCAAGGCACTGTCAACAAAGAGGAAAACATGAAAGAGAAACAGCAAGGTAGGGCTGCTTGAAGAGTTTAAGTTAGCACTGCTCTTCGACATGTTTGTTCCTTGAGAGAGAGGGGAGACGTGATTCTCTGTCTATACAGTGCATTTTAATTTACTGACTACAAAATTGACTTTTAAAGTCAATATTGCTTTTATTTTCAATTATTAGATAATATTGGGTATTTTCTACTGGATACCACACAATAGAGTTTTTGCTTGTGTTTTCATAGTCTCAGCTGCACTTAATAAGTACTTGAGTTTCAAAAAATGGCTCCTAATCTTCTTTTTCTAATGCACAGGATGCTGTGAGGTCAAGGTGTCTGTCCCAGGGGCATATCAAAAGCAGTTGTCTATTCCTTGGACACCAGACAATGAGAATGATTATGGAACCTCATTTGCCTTTCATGTGGATAAAGAAATGTGTCCTGAACTGCAAGTGGAGCTGGAGCAAACCGTATCTGTTCTGCAGGTAAGCATCCATGCTGATTCCACAAAGTTTACAGAAAGAGTTTGTGTTTGTGAGTTTTCTGACACATGCCAGAACACAACTATTTGTGGGGGAAATTTTGTACTTGAAGATTTTTTGGTTGTGACAGACAGGTATATTAAAAAAACCCAATAACAACAAATGAATAAAACCCCTCAAAAACTAAACCAAACCAAACAACAAAAACAACAAAGAAACTATTTGAGTGAAAGAAATACCCCTGCAAAGACCTGTCAAGCAGAAAGCAGGATGCCCTCAAAAAGCCTTGGACTTTCCGTGAAGATTTAGCTATAGTGATGTTAAGAATTTTTTGCTGTTTTGACAAATGAAAGTCCTATCTTTCACTATTTTCTGTGAATCTCAAATAAGATTTTGTTTTTTATTAGGATGGCATGAACCCTGATATTGAAAAGCACACTACAGTTCTGGGATTGGGGACTGTACCAGTTAATTCCCTTCCTATTGGAGAAAAAGTTGATAGAATCGTTTCTTTGGGAGAGGTAATGTCAATATTTTGCTCTTGCTTTAACATGCGTGAGATAACTTTTTCCTCCATTGCCTTTAGGTGTCTGGAAAGTTAGGCAACATGTGATTCTCAGGAGTGCTGTTTTCCTGGACGTCTAGAATGAAGTAATGAGATTACCCAGTGAAATTCTTCCAAATATGTTTTCATGGTTGTGTCTTGCAAAATAAGGTATAAAGTTCATCACTTTCCAAAGCAAAAAGTCTTTTCAGGGTGTGAAAGAAAAATATCAGAGGAGAGAAAAAGCAGGACACTTGTAGAAGAAATCATTTCTTTCACACTGCCCTCTGAGTATGTTTTTGCTTTCTGCGGAGACCAATAAAAAAGTCTGAAATAGGTGCAAGGAAAAGTAGTTCCAGAGATGTCGTTTTGTGGATGAGGGTGCTGTTCTGGATAGTAAACGGTGACTCTGTTGATGTCATAATCTCTATTTTGTAGTTTCACCTGTGTCATTGCTATCAATTGCAAGATGTGTCCTCTCTTTTCACAGGGAAAAAGTTTGGATATGAGTTTGAAAACTGAGGAGAGGTGAGTGGGAACCCCAAAGTTCTTTGAAAATCAGCAAAGGCCTTTATTCTCGTAGTTAAGGAACTGAGTGACTCTCCTTTCTGTTCTGGGAAGGTCTGTTCACTCCATTGATCTCTTGGGATAGATTAAAGAAAAATATCTTTGATTATTTTTCTTCTGAAGGCTGTGACTCTTCACTTTGCAGATACTGTCTATTGGACTGATGTCAATCCTGCTGACATCTGTACAAATTTTGTGTTCCTAACACTTAAATGTAAAATGGCAGTTGGTGTAAATGTTACGTAGTTTTGTCAGGCACAGATCCTTCCCAGAATATATGCAGTGATGTACTGACAGATAGGAAAGGACATCTCTGTGTGTGAACAGCTTGAATTACAAAATAGGTAAAGGGTGCAAGAAATGAGTAAAAAGGAAAAAAATAACAGAAAACCGAGCAGTTGGCTTGTAAGTTGATAGGGTCATTTGGTATTCAGTCATCAACTGAAGATCCCGCTCCCATTTTACAAACTCATAACATGTTTATTGTTATTCAGTTGCCCCCTTCTGCCTCTTAGGTTCAGAAGCTTCTGTTTTAAAATTGCTCTGCCCCTCATTTCACTGTTCATGCCGATACAGTGATTTCAGTTGCTCCTCATACAATCTTCTTCACCAAGATACTTTTCTTCCTTCGTGAAATTCCTGAAGCTTAATCTGAGTACTGTTTGACAGAAGCTTCGAATTTGAACATTAAAGGAGAAATACATTATGGAGAATTTTAATTTTTAGTTCCAAAAGCCGTTGTACAAAATAGCTGGTATATACACTAAAATTTCACCTGAGAGTTTGATCCAGTTCAGATCAGCACCTAGACTGTGTGTTCATAAAAATTGCTTTTCCATGCTGATTACAAATCCTCCAAAATTTCAAGGTTTTTTCCTTAAATTCTATTTCAGCACTTGGGATCTTGATATACGTCTGGGTTTTGATCTCTGTAAGGAGGAGAGAGAATTTTTGGACAAAAGGAAGAAAGTAGTTTCTGAGGCACTGAGGAAGACTCTTTGCTTAAAAGAATCCCCTCCAAAAGATGAGGTATTGGGCGCAGTGCTGTGGTGAGATTGATAAAATCCTTTAGGCTTGGCTGATAATTAGGCAGTGCAGGAACCCTTGCCTGCAACCACAGAAAACAACATGGTTTTCATTCACTATGATGTGAGATATATCCCTGGTACACTTCTGTTCTGAAGTCTCAAGTGTTGTTATATTTCTCAAATTTTGAGGGATGTGTGTGTGTGTTGTGGAACACAAAACATTAAAATTTCAGAATGTATTTACTTTGCTTGAACTCTTGTATCTTGAGCTTTGGGCTTGGAATTGTGATGGGAAAGTCTGTTTCAGAATGTTTAAATGTTTAAAATGAAACTCACACCACAGGAATAGATTCTTAATTGCTATTTGAGGATACTTACATCTACATAGCCTGATACCTTGCTTGGTGGTATTTGGCTGCTATTTTAAGAATAATTGCCTCTTGTATGTGTATTGTATGAAAGTAAATGTGTGATAATATACACAACAATTTCAGTGAGCCACTGTCCCTAAGATGACCCGTCTATGCTTTATAGTAAGCAATGTATTTCAATTACAAAATAGAGAAAGATCTTCAGCTTGAAAACAAACCTGAAATTACTTGAAATGCAAAGAGAAATAGAGATTTTTATCTTGATTTTTTAATTCAAATGAGGCTGAAATGGGATTAGTTCTGTAATTTATTGGCAATCGAAAGTCTGTGGTTGTGACTCCTGAGTTTGCTGTCTGCAGGTTCCCGTCATAGCGGTACTGGGATCTGGAGGTGGGATGAGAGCACTGACATCTTTCTATGGCAGCCTTGCTGGGCTGCAGCAGCTGGGCCTTCTGGATGCTGCAATATACCTGTGTGGGATTTCTGGCTCTACTTGGTAAGCTACGTGCAGTGTTGATTCAGAAACTTAGAGGTGAAGATGGTAGTGTTGATGCAAAATAAGGCCAAAATTACATTTTTGCCATCTGTAGGCAGACAGCAAGTCAAGTATTTTACCAGTTTTCACCTGTGAGTTCTGCTGGTGATCCTGAACAGTCTAAGAGATTCAGTATCATGTCCAACCCATACAGCTACTGGCTAAATTTATGAACCTGCTGCTTGTGCAAGTCTGACAGTTGAATATTAGAACATATTACATGAATAAAACTGCTGTGTATTACCTCAGAGCACTGACTTAAAGAAGCTTCCTCATTCCCGTACTCTTGCCAAGAAGATAATTGAGGTGGTGCAAGTCACTGGAAGCATGTCCATGCAGGCCACTATGTCATCACCTTCCAAAATGGCGTAAATGGCTGAAGAGAGGCATAGCACTGTCTTGCCCTTTGGTGGACTGGAGCAATGTGCTGAAATATTAGACGAGACTAGAATGTTTCAGTTGCTCGGTTCTTGGAGTTTGTGATGAAGTCATCCCTGGTTTTTGTGAAACAATTTCATAGAGGAGTTGTGCAACCTGACAGTGTAATCCTTTCTTCCAGAGCTTTGTGTGTTAAATGAACTCCTCTGTGCCTAGTTCTCCCACTCCTTTTGATTCAGAGACACTTCCAAAGAAATGCAGGCGTCTGTTTTTATGGATAGTCAATGGTCCAAACTAGCTTCTCCTTTCATCAGGCCTGTGTTCTGATGAAGGCTATGGCCTCTCTTGCTGCATGCTACACCCTTGCCATCAGCCAGCCTATTATGGTTGTTACATTCTGGAGTTAACATATTTTTATTAACTGGTTCATGGATGCTAGCATAGGATACATGGAACATCCTTGGAAGGCAGGTTAGCAATCAGGATGAAGATGTCCTGTAGGTGTCAGGGTTTTCAGCACATTTTAGAGTTCAGAGGTCCTTTATTTATGCATTCTTTACTCTTCTTTTAGCTAGACTTCCAAGTGCTGCAGCACTAATTATAACTAGCTAAAATTATTGTTTATGCAAGGGTCTCTATTACTCATGACATTAATAAAAGCATTTTCAGGTGTTTATCGACATTGTATCAAGACCCTGACTGGTCACAGAAAGACCTTCAAGATGCAATCAGAAGAGCTCAGGGTACTGTGTCCAGCAGCAAAGCAGGGGCATTTTCCCCAGAACGACTGAAATACTATTTCCAGGAGCTGAATGCAATGGAGATCAGTGGACGGAAGGTTTCCTTTACAGATTTGTGGGGCCTTATTGTGGAATATTTCCTACAACAGAAGGTAAAAGAGTTCATGTTTGGATGTTTACTGCTGTTTGTCTTTCAAGTGGGAACTCTACCCACCCATGTGTTTAGAGTCAAGAAACCAAATACTCTCCAACTTTGTGAGCTGTTTTGGTACAAGCAGTGCTGTGGAATAAACATAGTATCTTCTTTAACAAAGAATTTTTAATTCATATGGATCAGTGTTATAGAAAAATGCAGAGTTTATTTGGAATTACTCTTATTAAATTAATAGCTTTTGTACTGGACAGGTTAAGCCTGACAATGATGTTGGTTTTGCAGAATGGAGTTACTGTGCAGTATTTTCTATGTAATTGAGGTTGGAAATCAGAGGGATAGCTAGTCTATTAATAATATTAGACATTCTAAATATGCAGCTGCAGAAATATTTTGGACAAATCTAAGCATATGCCTGGACAGTCGAGAGGAAAAGGGACGTTGAATTAGTTGCGTTGTTAATCAGAAACGCTAAGCAACAACTTCCAATTATCAAAGTATGGGTACAGAACTTACCTGACTTAAGCGTGCTCCTCCTTTCTTGCTTGTGACCAGGAAGATCCATCAAAGCTATCTGATCAGCAAGAAGCAGTGAAATGGGCCCAGAACCCTTATCCTATCTATGCAGCTGTCAATGTGAGACCTAATATGAGCAGTGGTGACTTTGCAGGTATGGACATGGAAATTTATTTTTGTTTGCTAAAGTCCATAAATTTCTTTCATCTATCCAGTTCCTTGGGTAGTGAGCAGCTGGTAACAGGGAATACAGCTCAAGCAGGGATTGGTAGTGCAAGAGGCAATAGGAAACTGATTGGCAGAGTATTATCATTCTGATAGCAAATGTCTTCATTGTGGCTAAAATGGAGAAATGAGATTCAGAACTGTTGGCCACTCCATGTTTTGCTAGAAACTGCCTGAAATTTTCAGGAGCTGAGAAGATTCCTGTAATAAATGTGTCTCTGTCTGAATCAAAGAATTAGAGTCCTTGGTGATAAGGAAACTGCTTTCTTCTATAGTCTCAGATACAACATTTGTGTAGGATTCGTGTAAAATGATGGATTGGCCACCTTGTAGTATGCATCATCAAAATTGTAGGTTTTAGTGGCCTGAGTTCTTATAGTAAAAATATGAAGACCAGTCCTTCATTGAAACTTTAATATGATGCAACAAGTGGGGATAGATGACTGAGACAGGAACACAAAAGCTTGTGTCCATCAGTGTACCACTAGGGGACTTGTTTGCTTGTTTTATTCTGGAGGAGTGTGTGTGTGTGGCAGTGAATTCAATTTGATCCAACCTACCAGAGTTCAAGAAGCATTTGGATAATCCTTGCAGACACCTGCTGTATTTTGTCAGGTTGATCTGTGCAGGCCCAGGAGCTGGACTGGATGACCCTTCTTTTTCAACTATTTGTGGAAATCTTTTAAGCATGAAGGGACACTTGGATAAGCAGACAATGAAGTCTGAAGCAGTGCGTCAATGGAGTTTTCAAGTCAGTACTGCAGCAGTTTCTGGGAGATGGCAGGTAGTGCAAAGAAAAGCTGAGAAAAATAACGTAGCTTCCATTTTGGTTGGAAAAGGGAGCCGTCAAAATGGTTTAAAGTAAAAACAAAGTAGGTTATTTCCATAGTAACAAAGTCAAGATGGAGCAAGATGGAATGAAAGACTTCACGAGAGTTTTCATTAATCATGTGTACCTAGAGGCCAGAGAAGAGGGGCAGGGAAATCCATAGTGATTGTGAAAAGTGGAGGGAGAGTTGCTTCTGTCTCCCTTGTGTGAACAGGTATCAGATAAGTATTTTAACTCATGTTTACTCTGAGATGAGTAAATATCCTGTTGGCTTGTTCTTAGAATGGTGTGAGTTCACTCCCTATGAAGTTGGATTTCGCAAATATGGAGCTTTTGTTCGAACAGAGGATTTTGACAGTGAGTTCTTCATGGGACGGCTTGTCCAGAAACATCCAGAGCCCAGGATTTGTTTTCTACAAGGTATGATCTTATGGTAATGGTTAAATTATCATTTAAGGAGATGGAAAGGAACTTTGCTGCTTTGGGGACTTATGAACACAAGTCCGTGCCTTATTTTTTTTCCAAAAGAACTTGAAGAAGTGAAATATGTCAGCTCTTTCTCCAGAGTTTTAGGTGTTGGTTCACAGTGCTACAGTGTGATGTCCTGAGTCTGCAAGACGACTCCATTATAGCTGTCTGTCAAAAATGTCTGCTGTTGGTCTTCCTGTTCTCTTGCTGTCTTTTCTATGCTTTTCTCTTGAAAAAAATTTCTGCATTATATTGTAACATCATAATTTATCACATGATTAACGTCAAGGTTTTAACTGAAACTGTTAGAATAGTAGGGATCAAGCGGCAGCCCTCTCCCATGAAAAATGGTAGCTGAATTATAGGCATTTTGGTTACACCATGCGAAACCTCTTGAGTGTTAAATTCTTGCACATTTCTCCTGCAGGAATGTGGGGCAGTGCCTTTGCTGCAAGCTTGGATGATATCTGCCTGAAGGTGGTTGGTATAGGACTGAGCTTTCTAGATTCTTTCAAAGATGTTATCAAAGTTGTAGGTAAGAACATCCATGAAAATAGTTGGATTTTTCAATAGATTGCTGATTTTGTGGTGATCACAAATAATACGATGCAAAAATGTGGTGTATGTAGCTTTCAAGATTAGCACAAAGAGTGGATTGGGACACATCTCTTTTGTTGTGTGTTATTTCCTTTGATCACACTTACAGTGAAGACAGAAATTGTGTTTCTTTAGCACACTTTCTCTTCCGTCTTTTAAAAAGAATTTGCATCTGACTTCAACTATAAATTTAGGCTAGTTCTGGGAGCTGTCTTAAACACATATTGAAGTGCAGGCATCATAATCCTGAGAAGAGGAAGAATAGAAACTGGATTGCTAAGCAGGAGGTGGAAAATGAGGCTTTCAGTTTCCCCCTGCCTTTTGTAATATTGGATAAGCTGGTTGTATGTTTATGAATTGATCTCCATTTGTTCCTTGCAGTGAAAAGGAAGTGTTTTAGAGGCTGGGACTTGTTCATGCACATAGTTATGGCCTTATAGCAAATAGCGGAAAGAAGAGATTTTTTTTCTCTCTGCCTTTGCAGCCCTGGTTCCCCCACCACACCCCACCCTTTTTGGTTTTGTGTAATTATAAATGCTACTGTGTGTGGTTGACTGATGTCTTATGTGACAGAAGTGGTTGTCACTTGTTAGCAAGAGTTTCTTTGTATGGGTTTGAAATTAATATGGCAATGCTTTATGAGTAATGCTCTTCCCATTAAACAAGGCTAGTAAATTACCCACCTATGGAATATGCAGCTTATTTAAATTTCATTACAATACCCTAATTAAAGGACAGATTCAGCCTTAGGACAACTGTCTAAATATTGTAGAAAAAAGGTCTGTTTGAAATGTTGGAGCTGGCATTTTGTGTGTGTTCTGCATCCTTCTGTGACTTCTGCAGATGACTGCCGAAGATTCCATATCCGAGACCCAGCACGACTGAAGACTCGCTTGGTTATACCTGGGGGCCCCCTGTTACAAATTTTTCAGGATTTCTTCAAGTCCCGGGTCACATGTGGAGAAACCTTCAACTTCTTGAAGGGATTGTATCTTCATAAAGATTATGTTAACATCAAGAAATTCGTGACTTGGAGAGGTAAATGACTCTATATATATCTGGCTATCACAAAATATTAACACACTACGTAATACCCCAATGTCATGGAACATAAGTCAGCTTAACTTTGTTCTGCTGAAGCCAGGGAATGTACCCCTTCCTATACTGTAGCAAAAATTTCAATCCACTGTATTTGTTCCGTCATTTAAGGCAAGCTCATCATCAGACTTCCCAGGTCTGTCTCAGATGAAGGTGCATGTTGGAATGTCTTTTTTATTCTTGTAACACTAATGTGAGCTTTTTATATTTCTTCTACCAAGACATGTGTAATGAATCAATGTAGTTACTTGTGTATCTTGGAGTGTCTTATAGGTACTCACCTGGATGCGTTTCCCAACCAGCTGACTCCCATGGAAGACAGCTTGTATTTAGTGGATGGTGGCTTTTCTATCAACTCTCCCTTTCCTTTGGTACTTCAGCCAGAGAGGGATGTGGATGTTATCTTGTCATTCAATTTTTCCTGGGAAGCTCCATTTGAGGTGAGAGATGTAGCTGAGCATCATGACATGAACATAAAAGCACAGAATCATATTCACAATGGCAGGTTGAAGCTGAATACAAACACTAATGGACAAATGAATGAAAATAAATCCTTACGTCTTTCATGGAATCACAGAATGGTTTGGATTGGATGGGACATTAAGGATCATCTTGTTCCAACCCTCCTGCCATGGGCAGGATCACCTTCCGCTAGACCAGTTTGCTTAAAGCCCTATCCACCCTGGCCTTGAACACTTCCAGGGATGGGGAGTCCACAGCTTCTCTGGGCAACCTGTTTCAATGTCTCACCACCTTCACAGTGAAGAATTTCTTCCTAATATCTAAACTAAACCTACCCTCGTTCAGCTTAAGTCTGTTTCCCCCTTGTCCTATCACTACATGCCCTTGTGAAAAGTCACTCTCCAGCTCTTGTAAGCCTCCTTTAGTACTGGAAGGCGTTTTAAGTTCTCCCCAATGCCTTCTCTTCTCCAGGCTGAACAGCCCCACCTCCCTCGGCCTGTCTTCCCATGAAAAGACATTTCAAATGTTATTTTGTTATGCTTTTTCCTGTGAAGGTCATGAGGAAATAGAAAGTTGACAACTGTAAGAAGATTCAAAAATTTTCAGAGGCCTAAACAGATTGTTAAGTAAAATAAGACTATTTGTTTGGCCCATAAGATCATTGTTACTTAAATATATGCTTCTAAAGAAAGAGTGGCTATTGGTGATTTTCTTCATGCAAACAAATTAT
This sequence comes from Eulacestoma nigropectus, assembly GCA_013397775.1. Taxonomy (NCBI): domain Eukaryota; kingdom Metazoa; phylum Chordata; class Aves; order Passeriformes; genus Eulacestoma; species Eulacestoma nigropectus. The sequence continues at coordinate 730,092 of VZTE01004638.1, read as the reverse complement.
TTTCTGTATACACAAGTGTTCATTTCTAAGTGCAGAAGCATCAAGGTGAATAGATTTAGAGTAGGAAAGGATAAAAAATTTCAGCTGCAATCTGTTGATGTTTGTTGTAGTTCTGCTCTTCATTCTTCTGTATTACCAGCCAGAGAAATTGTTTCTGCTGATTTGAAGCTGAGTTTCTGTCACTTCTTTTCTTTTTTTTTTTTAATAGAAGTCTCTTTCTCTTTGAGGATTGTAGTTAGATGATCTTAGAAATGTTGCTGGTGTTCTATTTCAATTATATTTTTTCTCTGGTAACAGGTTTTAGAGCTGACTCAGAAATACTGTGAGGAGCGCGAAATTCCTTTTCCAAAAATCAAATTTAGTGAGGAAGATGAAAAGAAGCCAAAGGAGTGTTACATGTTTGTGGATGATAATAATCCAAGGGCTCCAATTGTATTGCATTTCCCACTGGTGAATGACACCTTCCAGAAATACAAAGCTCCAGGTAAGAAGGCTGCATTTTAGAGCATTCTTCTAATAATTCTTTGCATGTGACGATAGGGAAAATTCAGTGAAGTTAGAGTTCCTCTTTTCATTCTTCTTAATATTACTCTGTAATTATTGAATTCTTATTTACATTTAAGGCAGAATCAGTTTCCACTACTTTTTTGAAGTGCAGGATGAGGGAAGAGGCTCACAAACCCGGCCACCTCCCCCCCAGTCCAAAGTCTGGAAGAATCAAAATTAGGCTAAATTTTGGTTCTTTCTGAACCTTTCTGTGCTGATACCTGATCCTGTTACTTCTGGTTACTCTGAATATATGGGAAAAGACTATTAATCAAATTAAATAAGAAGTTAATTTGTTTTTTGAATATGAATAAACCACTAAGCAGTGAAGTGTTTGGGACCAACCTGTGTCAGATCATGTAACTCAGTGCTAAGTGGCCTGTGCCCTTGTAGTGTGAGATAAGTGATAAATGATCCTTGCTGCATTTAATGTGATTAAAGTAGACTTTAAGACCCCCCTCAGTCTAACAAGCAAGAGCACGGGGACCTTTAAGAAGACATAGGCAAAAATCAATATCCTTTTTCTCCCATGTGGGGAGGAAATAGCATCTTGAACAAAACCTTTGGAATACATAGAAAAGAACATGCAGGACTGGTGCAGGGGGATGTGAGGCATGCTGTTGATGCTATCTGTGTTAGTACTGTAATGATTGCCTGGCCCTGGCTGCATTTCCTCAGCGACAATGAAGTGTTCCAGTGAGCTAGGCTTGAATGTGACTCAAGACTGCTATTTCTATAGCAGCAGTAAACTGCTTTAATGTTGATCTTTCAAGACTGGTATTTAAGTGGCCGGGTGTTCCTAAGGTCAGTTGAACTCAAGGTGTGACTTTATTTCAGTGTAGAATAGCACTTCCAAGAAGAACTGAGCTTTGTATTTCCTATTTTGAGCATAATAATCACAGATGAACTAAACAATTTATCACAATGAAAATGTATTTTAGTACTACATTTTGGAGCCTGGTGGAAATAGAAAGGGTAATAATACCTTGCCTTCAGCTTCCAAATATTTTGGAAGGAGCTGAAATCTCTGAGTGGGAGCTTTGGGGAAAAAGTTAAGTTTCAACAGAATTATCTGTGATATCCTCCTAGCAGAATTCAACTAAAATCATTCTACCACAGCAGAAAGTTTTTTGTGATTTTTTTTTTCCTTTCTTGCTGCAGGAGTTGAACGAGAGTCAGAAGAAGAGAAAGCCTTTGGTGACTTCATCATTGAGTCAAAAGATTCCCCTTACCGTACACTAAATTTCACCTTTGAGCCATATGATTTCAGCAGATTAGTGGAAGTGAATCACTACAATGTTCTGAACAACAAGGACACTCTCCTCAAAACCCTAGACTTGGCTCTGCAGAGGAGGAAGTTGAAGAAAGTCATCAATAAGTCAAACACATGAGCAATTTCTAAGGCTGAGGATACAGAGAGGTTGCAGTGTACAAAAGCCTTGTGGTTGAAGACAGAATACTGAAAGTGAATAGTTGGAAACTGTCTTCCTGGGGAGGGGGTAGCACACCTGCTGACACTGAAAACTCCTTCCAGGTTATGTGCTCTGATGAAAATTTAAGGGATGTACAGTACAACATAGATGTTGCTTCCTCGTATGGGGGAGAGTGAGGAATTACCTAGCTCAGTATCTCAAATTACAGTGGCTGATTCCAGATGATTTGGGAGGTCTATTCAAACTGCTCAAGCATCTGGAGAATAATCTTCCAGATTTTACTGAGTGATGCACTTCTTTTTGTCAAAGCTGTGTTGGTGTTTGAGGAAACAGATTCCCTCTGTACTTTTATCTCTTGCTTTTGAATCTCCCTTCATGAACCTTTACAATTTACATAATCCTATAAAGAACTCCACAGATAAAAACTACAAACTGAGAGAGGAAATGTCTCCTTTTGCTTTTAACTTGCTACTGGCTGATGCCCATGTACTTTCAAGACTGAACAGTCATTACCAGCTTTCCATTTTGCCGTTCATGGTTTCAATTTCCTTACTACCCTTCTCAAAGATTTTAATGGTTTTAGTCTCCCAGAAATTCAATATTGAGTATCTTATTTTGGTAAGCAGTTTGTTTTTGAGGAAAGAAATGTTTTTTATATTTAGCAATAAAAACACATTGTGGGATTTTGTTACTACTTCCTACAGTTTGATCATCATGAGATGATGAAATTATGATGAAAATGCCATAAGTCTCATCTTTCTCTTTCTGTGTAAGAGGAAGGAAGGCTCCTTTGAAGGGTTTGAGTTAGATATTTTTTCCTTGCACTTCAGCTTATAATTCACCCAGACCTTTGTTGAAGGAATTTTTGTGTCTGTGTAGTTTAGAAACGTCTATAGTCAAGGTAGGCACATGTTATGAATGTGAATTAATAAAATAATGTCCAGTGCTGCTGTGCTGTGGGATGGGATTCACCTCACTTTGCATAAAGCCCAGAGAAAAGTGCTGAATTATGCAGTTGGAAAATATGTAATGCAGAACAGTGTCAAACAAGCACTGTTACTTTTATGGCTTTTACATTGAGATGAATGTACTGATTCTGTATATAAAACTGAGGACAGGATGTTTGTCTTATGAAATGATGTAAGGGCTTATAGATGGGTATGATTCTTAATACATTTTTAATGTGTTTCTCTTTTAATAAATATTAGTTTTGCTCACATGCTCTTCACAGTTTTTCTTAAGTACACTTGTCAGAGACAACTAGGTTGATAGCTTGCAGGTGAAAATCAGGGACTGAGCCAAGAAAGAAAACCTCGTATTTACTGTTTACTACAGACCACCCAATCAAGGGGAGGATGAGCAATACAATACCAGTTACTTCCTAAAGAATCTTAAAAATGTGGAAAACCCATTTCAACTGAGAAATCAAAAGTGACGAAGTTTTCAAGGCCAAGAACTGTGGTTTTTGCTATCTTAGTAAGAGTTGGAAGTTATGCTGGTCAATTCAGTTGACTCACACTGGAATCACAATCACCTTGCTTTAACTCTCCCTGCAGCAGAATAATTTTAAAAAGAGTTCATAAAAACTTTTTGGTTTTAAGTTGGACTAAGTGAATTAAGCAGGTACTTCAGCCTCTGATCTGATCAACTATGATTACCCTAGAAAAAGAGCACACTGCTTGCATCTGCAAGACCATGTACTCACATCAACAGGTATTGCAGGTAGTCTTCCTTTTGTGGAGTTGCTAGATTGTCAGGGATAAGGCTCATTTTGCATTCACAATCATAGGGATTTTTTTCCTGTGCAGATGATGACCTAAGTGGCTGATAAGCTTCTCTAGCTGAAGCTTCTTTTCTGCTAAGTGCTTAGTAACTAAGATTTTTTAAGTAAGTTCACTTGTTGATGCTGTTGTATAAGAAAACAATAAATTCTTAAATTTTTAAAAGAAAATACTTTGGAAGATTTTTATAATAATTTCTGTTCTGTATTTTTGAATCCTGAAGTAGTGAAGGAACAGCATAAAATGACTAATGGGATATCATACTCTAATAAGAAAACAGTGACTTCATATGAAAATATCTGCTTTTTCGTCTGCCCTTGCAGTATCAAAGGCAAACTACTGTGTGGCAGCAGATCTTCTGACAGCGTCTCCAGTCACTTCCCTAACACAAGTCTTACTGTATCTGCAGTGATTCCAAGAGGAATGAAAATTTAAATTCAAGCACCATAATGCTGTGAAGGTAAAAGGTGTGCTTCTTTGTTAGGCTGCTCAGGGCAGCAGCAGATAAATGGGAAATCCAGGGCAAAGGAGGGAGCAGAATCTTGTGATGGGGTAGCAGATAGGGCAAACCCTTGGTGCCCTGCTTTTGAGTGTGTTTAAGCCAGCTCTGTGGAGCAGAAGTCTTAGTAAAGGTCTCAGTGTCCTAGAAAAAGCATTGCCTGGGAAATGCAGGAGCACAGAACAAAAGGTTGTGGTGTTTTCTTAAGGGTGTTGTACTTTGGAATAGGATGGTTGAAGAAATTTTTCCATTTCTCCAATAAATTTTTTCATAGCCAAGCAATGCTGTTACATTAAACTTTTACTTCTCTACAGTTCTGTGCAAAATCTTTAGAGTTTATCAACTCCAGTAGATGAAAAATTTATCTGGAGCCACACCTTGAAATCTTAAACTGGGACTGAGGTATTGCTAATTCTATTGCTTTTGATGTGGCAAATACTACACCAGGGTAGAATTTTAATTAATCATTTGTGTTCAGTTGCCAGTTGAGGCACTTTAATCAACACCTCAAAGGGAAGAAAAACAAATACAGGAAGCAATGTTTAATCAGAACTTGGTATTGATATGACTTGGATTCGAAAGAGGTAAGGAGATCTAGAGGTGTAGGAGGTTGAAACATTTCCAGTGGAAAAAGGGAGATACTAATACTGTCAAACAAAGTTTGAGAGGGTTTTGTATAGAACAATTTTATGTTGACTGGTAACCCGTGTTTGAGGAAAATTAACTCATAGCAGATGTATGGATGAAGGAGTATGTATGGGAAAGGGAAGTCTGCCATTTGAGAGGACACTGGATAACCGTAGGTTAATTTGCTTGTCATTGCAACAGTTGAGACTGAACCTGGCTGTTCTACGTGAAAGCAACCAAGAGAAGAGAGATAAAGCTAGAAGGCCAGTGGTGGTGTGAGAACAAGTATATTAAGGAATAAACTGAAGCTGAACTTGAAAAGAATGTTTCAGAGTTTTGTGAAATCTATGAAAAACTTGGCAATGGTTAGGCTAACTTATTGGTGGACATCTAAAGTAGAAGCTGATGAACTGATAGAACAAATGATTTATACAAGGTCAATGCAATTAAGAAGTGTTCTTTTGTTTCACATCTCTGTGATCAGGGCTCAACAACTGGTAGGAAGGGAAATGCTGATCTCTCCTTAGACTCCATGTAAGCAGAGGGAGCTTGTATTGTTTTCTCCTTAGAATAAAATCTGCTGCAGGAGCTGGAGTACAGTCTGTGCGCTGACACACATACCTGGGTGCTTTTTCATATCTATCATATTTTTCAAATCCTCCACAGGGAGTAGTGCCCTCTTACCTGACACTGCAATGACTCTCCATCCACTCCTCAACAAGGCATCACTTGCTGCATTTATAGTCTTAAAACATCGTAAGACAAGACCTTGAGCTAGAGTAGACTGCTGCATTTAGGCTTGCTATAAAATGGTATTTGGTAGTAGCTTATTTCCTGCAAATGTATCTGACAGAAGGATTTTTCAATTTCAGGGCAAAATACGTTGGTTAGAATTGGGGTTAGTAATAAGGGAGACATATGGGAACACATTCTGTTGCAAATGATAAGATTTGTAAATTATTCTTATTACCATATAAATAATATACATTACATAGATAAGACATGAATTATTAATTATTTGTTGTGTACCCCATCTTTCCTTCTGTAGTTTTGTGGGTTTGTAATCATGCCAATGTTTTTGACTATTGCACTTTTTTACCCATGGTTGCAGTTAAGCTCAAAAGTGCATCCAGGTGGTGGATTTTTTGGTTGTGGTTGTTGTTTTTTTGTTTGTTTTCTGAACTGGTTATTGCAGTGCTGATCATCACAGTTGAGTCAGCTAAGAGCTGTATAATGTCACACAAACCACAAATTCTGTCGAGAATTCCACAGAGACTATGAATCATGACTTATGTGCTTTTAACCAAGGGTGTTGATGTAAATATCAGGCTGAGTTTACCTTAGGGGTAAATACAAAGAGCTGCAAAGCTTGATTAGCTAGGTGTGGTAAAAGAATGCTGCTCAGAAAATTATGGACAAAAATTCAAATTATTCTCTCTAAGAAAAAAAAAAATCCCACAATATTATAGGTAGTTAAATTTTACGTGAGATGTTCAGCTATAAAACAAAAAACCAAATCATTACATAACCCCAGTGGGGGAAAAATATCTTTATAAAAGGCTATTTATGGTTATTGTCCCTGCCCAGTTTGACCATTACAAGCATTTCCTTCTGCTTTGTAACCAGTAGAAATTAAAGTAGGTTTTTGCACTACTGCGGTGAAGTTAACCAGGCTCTGCACATTTGCAGTACATTCTTTTCGATCTCCAGTGCTAAAGGTTCTTCTTGGAAGGGGCTATACATCTCTGAATCTAAACTGCAGCGTAACCACTGTACAACTGTAGCGGTGTTATGCCCTAGTCAGAATTAGTAGACTCATTGCAGGCACATCCATGATTTAAATGTAAGGTGTGGGGATATTTTTCCTTTGGCATTCCACCACAGTACCAGTCACCAATGTGATAGAGCAATGGAGGTTCCCTGCTGTTAAGACTATTTCCCAACTCTTTTTTTTTTTTTTTTAGGTGTGTTTGTGGTTTTTGTTTAGGTTTTTGTTCTTGTATTTGTTGGGGGTTTTTTTGTGTGTGTTTGGTTTTTTCCTGTTAGAAAATTGTGGCAGTTAAAAAGCAGAGCTGGAACCGAGAAGCTTGGCAGAGATCAGAGTGGATGGAACTGTATTTTTCAAGTGCTTCGTGAATGCTTTGCTTGCAGAAGTTAACCCCTGTTTTGTAATGAGGTGTGCTGGAAAATGGCATCTGGACAGCTTCACTAGTCCATTGTGAAACATGGCAAGTTTAAGCAAGTTTTATCTGCAAATTTCACCTTGGGCTTTTTTGTGGAACCATTACTGGAATCTGGATAATGATGCATATGATACTTTAAGGATAATATTATACCAGAGGTTAATTTATCATGTGTTGACAGTATTAAAGCAATATGTCAGGAAGAAATGAGGGTGAAAAAAGTCAGAAAAACATGTATTCTGGTTGAACCCAAGCCATTCTATGATTTTATGATACTTGGGGTTACACAGGGAGGTCGTTGTAGAGTTCACAGTATGCATCAAGAGATGGAAGTCAGCTCCTTTCAATTTGCAGTTATTTCAAGTTTTATCTTTGCTATTTTCTATCTGAGTCTCATGGGGTCTTTATTATTTGGTCAGGCATTGAGGGCAAAATCCCCTACCTCTCTCAACTCTCAGAGAATCAGGTATTGGCTGCTAACTGAAATGTAACTATTGTAGAGGTATAATTGTGTCAGTATTCCAAGAAGCCTTATTTTGTGAACTCTGTTTTCTTTAGGAAAACAGTTAGGGTTATTTGGAAGAATAAATTTCCAAGGAACTGTAATGTTTTTTTTTCTTCTTCTTTTTTCATGGCTTTTTTTTAAGGCATCAAGACTTAGGAGATCTTATTCCCTACATATGTGTATCCTACTCTAATATTTTTTTAACCTGTGGCTAATCCAAACAGAATTTGACTTATTTATCAAATAAATATCCTTAGAGGTCTGTAAAAACACATAGATGGATAGACAATTGAGGCTTTTATTAGTGCCCCTCTCCATGATAGTGACACACACCCAAGGAGAACACTATGGTCTTCGTACCATTCTGAAATACTGGTAAATCCACTGATTATCAATTTTTTTTTCAGCCCAATGAAATTGCTCCATTAATTATTTAAGTAATTCAGTAGGATCTCTGAGGCCCACAGAAATCCTTGCTGTTTCTGTGTGCTCTTTCTCTTCCTACAGTCTGCCCTCAGGGGGCAGTGGCACTCTGTCATGGAGAATTCTGCACCTGGGTACCTGCACCTGAGCTTCACGCTCGACACCACCCTGGGGACACTGCTTTCTGTTTGGAGGTCTGACACACCTGCTTGTCCAGAGCATCTGATCCAGATGCTCCTCCTCTGTAGTCTCCTTCAGTTCTGTAAAGCTGAGGTATTTAAGGATCAAAGAGGTAGAGGTTTTCATCTCCCAAGAATTATTTAAGAGAAAAGTAAAATTGATGAGATGTTACCGTATGACTTCATTAAGCAAACTCTGGTTGATCTGTGCCTGAAGCATGGTAGTCCTTTAGCAAATGAAGAAAATACACTTCTGTAATTGGAAAGATTCTTTACATAGAAGAGGTAAGATGTCATTATCTGTTATGGTCCCATAGAAACTTAAGAACATACTAAACGCTTATTATTGCTTAGTGGAATCATCGGAAAAACACCATGGTATTTTGGAAATTCTACGTGGCCTTTTTTTTTTTTTGTAAGGTGGAATTGTAGAACTACTGGAGTTTATCTGAATATCTGAATTTTTTCTTCAGTCCCACTTTTATGGCACCCATTCCATTGTGGTAGAATTTAGATTGGTCAAAGCCTCTTTTTTACTCTAAGGAGTTATTTTAGGGTGCAGTAAAGGGATGGAGATGGAGATAGATCAGTTCATGGAGTTCATGGCTCCTTGTATCTGGAGGGCTGGTATCTCTCACCTTCTTTGCACAAAGAAGATAAGTACAACCCAATGATTTCTTCTCCCTTTTGTAGGAGCAGAGCACAGTTCTGTAGGTGTGGGCAAAAGGAGTGGTCCTTCTCATTGGCAGCTGTTTTTTGTCTAAGGAAATGAATATGATGCACTGTAAGGATTATTTTGACGAGCTACTTCTTATAAGTACAATACCCAGACTAACAGACCAGGTACTCCAGGCTTTTTGCATGGCTTTTGAATGGAAGAAATTTGCCAATAACTGAAATTAGTACTGTAAGACTTGAATCTTCCTGAGTCATGTATTTTCTTCATTCTGACCTAAAGCAGAAGGTTTAAATGTTCCATGTCCTAATTGCCTCTGCTTGAGACCATGACCAACCATAGTGCAGTTGAAGTATCAGGCCTACCTGAATACTGCTACGAGATTAAAAGTCTTGCTTGCAAGGTCAGCTGTCTAAAGACCATGCAGAATTGTAGAATAATTTAGGCTGGAAAAGACCTTTAAGATCATGTAGTCCAACTGTTAGCATAATGCATCCAAGTCCACCCCTAAACCATGTCCCTAAGCACCATGGCTACACATCTTAAATACCTCCAGGAATGGGGACTCAGCCACTTCCTTGGCAGCTTGTTCCAGTGAAACCCTTGACAACCCTTTCAGTGAAAACTTTTCCTAATATCCAATCTAAACTTGCCCTGGAACAATTTGTGGCCATTTCCTCTTGTTCTGTCGTGTGTTACTTGGGAAAACAGTCCTACCCCCACCTCGCCACAACCTCCTCTTAGGCAGTTATAGAGAGCAATAAGGTCCCCCCCGAGCCTCCTGTTCTCCAGGCTAAACAACCCCAGCTCTCTCAGCTGCTCTTTATCTGACTTGTGCTCCAGACCCTTCACTACCTCTGTTGCCTTTCTCTGGACCTGCTCCAGCACCTCAATGTCTTTTTTGTAGTGAGGGGCCCAAAACTCAATGTTTGGCCTCGTGAGAACCAAGTACAAGGAGAAAATCACTGCCCTGGTCCTGCTGGCCACACTATTTCTGATACAGGCTAGGAAGCCTTTGGCTTTCTTGGCCACCAGGGTACACCGCCAATCATGTGTATGTAAGAGTCCAGATAAAGTGTGTGAATAGTTAGAACATTGTTAATGAGCATTTTAAAACACTTCGTAGACATACTAGCTGTCTTCCTTTGCTGCACTGTGTACAAATGCTTTCAAAAAAAAAATTGGACTAAGGAATAATGCTTCTAACTGTAAACATCTGTCAGAGTGGTGTAGGATGGTAATCATAGTCCCCAGAGAGAGCTGGGCCCTTCCAAAGAGCAGTTCACCCCTTAGGTGCTATCAGAGAACCTTTCAGCCTGTTCCTTTTCATGAACTAGGGATGGTGACTCAGCTGCAATTAAAAACTCGTACTCAATGCTTACCTCTGTCTTCCCGTATCTTTGTAGGAAAAACCCACAGCTGTAATTAAAAAAGAGTAGTAACAGTGAGTGCCTATAAAGAAAAAGCACTGGAGATGTCTTGAGGTCTTTTCTTCTTTTCCTTTGGGAGCATGATAAATTGCATTGCCTGGAGGCTGTTAACCCATGCACACAATCACATGCTTGACTGGTGATGTAGATCCAACTTTAGAGCCTCTAATGTGGGACCACCTTGTCTTCTATGAGTCACTGATAAAGAGATTATATCTTCTGATCTGAGCTGAAGATTAAAGTGGATTCTGGGTGCTGTGACTTGACATTCCTTCAGTGGTGATTGGGGTCACCCCAGTAGCATTGATTGAGAGGAAGGTGCTCTTGAGTAATTCAGTCCTCTGGAGTTGTCTCCTCAGTAGTAACGCAAAGCAACTTGTTCATTTGCTGTTGTTGTCACTCATGTCAACTGACCTCAGATTGTGTTGACGTACTTATGGAATAACCTGAGAAAATGGATGCAATTGCCTTGTAAATAAGGCCTAAATTTGCAATGTTAATGTGAATATTTTTTTATGGTCATACTTAATCATGTATTAGAACAAAACTTTAATAGGATATGAGTACAATTGTGCAACTTCTGTGCAGCAGACAATATTAAGTCAAACAGTTTACTTGTCATTGTCTCACAAGAAAGATATTTCCTGTGGAATTTTCTGTATTATCAAAGCAGGAAATGCAGCTTAAAGCCTCTTGTTCTTCATTTTACCCAACTGCTTTATACAGAAAAGTGCATGAAGGTTTAATTTCTTATGGATTTCAATTGCTATCACTTCACGTTTTGTCAGAATCTAGGTAAAAAAGTGTTATTATTAGGTTTTGGAATGGCTTATTTGGGTCATGCAAATGAAGTCTGATATTTAGAGATGGTGCCCAACAGCTTTGCTTTAGCAGGTTATGAAGAACAAAACCACTAGTATTTTTAGAAATGAGGTTGGACCCTCTGACTTCACTGGTGCATCAGAGCTCAGATCAAGAGGTCTCTGTCTCTTTATCATGGCACCTTTCTCTCAGAAGTTACCAGACTTGTGAGGCTTGTAAGTCAGACTCTGAAGGCTTTTTCCCCTTTGCTTTATATTAGATATTAAATATTTGATGTCAAATAGCTGTAGAAACCCCGTGAGAATTTGGAGAAATTATTATCAGTTTCTACTTTCCGTGAGAGGAAAACGATTCTGAGCCTGTGTCAAAATCGGTCTGGGATCTTGACGGCAAATGGGCATCTCCAGCTCTCACAGTTGCCTCTCAAGAGGCTGCAGAGCCTCTGCTGGTTCTCCTGCAAGCTCTCTGCTCCTCTACCACCCCAGGCACCCTGCTGCACGTTATGTGGCCCAGTCCAAGCGCCTGTGTGACTCCAGACCTCATATCACCACACAGCCAATACTGCTGCGGGCTGCTGTTGTTATGAGGGTATTGGTGAATTACACCTTGTCTTCTAGCCTCTGGCTTCCCTACTGTGACTCACCTGCACCACGGTTTGTGATGCACAAGTTATCAAGGCATTTACTATTATTGCTGGGCTACATCTGCTTTTGGGTGGGGGAGTTGTTTAGCTGGATTCATTTTTCTCATTATGTGCAGAGTAAGCAGGGTCAATGTAGTGACATAGCAGCTGCAGCAGTTAATGTTGCTTAATTTAATTGATGAAATCCAAAAAAAGGCCTAAATGCAGACATTGTAAAAAGGGTGCAAGTTAAGTGGGGAACGTGGCATGTTATCTAACTGGATGGCTAACTTTTGTCCCTCAAGAGTTGAGGAGGATCCACTGTCATCAAACTGAGGCACTAAATGACTTCAGAGCCTAAGTGAAGTGGTGTAATAGCTGCTGTGCTCAGCCTCCTGTAACCCTGTGAGCTGAATCTCTTGTTTCAAATTAGATGGTTACTGCAAAAACGTTATTATATAAAGAAAGTGAAATAGTTCTCTACAGTAATAACTGTTCCACAAAAAACCAAAACAACCCAACAAGAAAACTTCAGGTGAGAATTCATCAAGCTGTTTTTGCATAAGTGGCAATGCAACCTAAAGCAGAAACATTCATGCATTCAATGCCTGAGTCTATGGAAGGCAAGACCAATTCTAGTAATAAGTTGAAAGTTTATATAAGGTAGTTCTCTTCTAAGGTAGCTCATCTTTACGGGACAGTTTGAATACTCAAATACTTGCATTAGAAATGGTTGAAAAATCAGATTTTCATGTTTTACTGAGAAGTTCTGCTGCTTTAAAAAAGGGTTTTCAGTCTGACTTAGAAATTTGAGAATTCTAAAAAATAAAGAGTTTTAAAAAAACTTATTTCAACTGCAATTTCTCACTGTTGAATAGCACCTACTTCTAGTGATTTTAATAATATTTAATGCAATAGCTGGCTTCTGTGCTATTTTTGTATTTTAGTAATGGTACTAGGTCCTTTTTTTTTTATGTGTTGAGTGATGTTACAGAAAAATAATGGGAAATTATTCTAAAATTAAAAAGAATTCAGACTTGAAAATTTTAACAGGGATGTTTAAAGACTTTGGAAAAAACTGTATGTAGTTATTTTTGTTAAAGCTTATGTGATTCTAACATCATTTAATTGAAAGCAGCACTTTAGCTAAAAAACATTTCAATAGCAAAAGCTCCTGCTGGCTCTGCTGACCCATTAACATCCTCTATGCAATGGAAATAAGAGCAAAGAAAAGCTACAAGGTGATTTCTTCAACTATTTGCCAGTGCCTGTGAGATCCAGCCTCCACTCCGTGCCTGTAATTTGTAGTGAACTTGGTGAAAATCCTTGCAGTTGTGCATCTGGCTGGAGAAGCTGGTGGTGGCTGGAACTGCCCCAGGACAGCCTTCTGCTGCCTTGATGGGGCTACCTGAAACAGAAGCTAGACAAAATTAAGAGGATAAAAGTGGGTATTTATTGAAGGGCCTTCAAGGTACAGTTTGGGCAGTCAAAAGCCTTCAAAGAGGCTACACCCAAAATAGAAGACGGGGTCACGGCTTTTTCACAGCTTTCACAGACGACCGGGTCATGGCTTTTATAAGTTTGGTCCATTTGCATATCAGGGTTAATTCTCCAATTACAATTTCAGGTAATGAAGTCATTACTCCAAGTTTGTTCCCCCTCTTTAGAGGCTTTGTTTACATATTTCAGGGCCTGAGACAGTAAGGTGTCGCTGAAGTCCAGGCCTAGAGAGAAATTGTTTTGTCTGACCAGAATGGAGGAACAGTAGCTATACGGAGTCTTAGAGTTACACACTAAAGCATTACAGGATATGAAAAATATAAAAGCTAAAATCCTGAGACATCACCTCTGTGTGTAGTTCTTCAGACTTTTTGGTGGTGGATAATGACTTAATTCCGGGATTAGCTTATGATAAAATGTTTGACTCATCTCCTTTTTTTTCCCTAAATCACTGTGGTGTTTAAAAAAAAAAAAAGAAAACACATGTCTTCATGGGGCACAGAACAAGTGCATCATTTGTGCTTTTGAAATCAATGGGAGGTGGAGCCATGAGTCGATCTATACAACTCTTCTTCCCAGCCACAGCTGGTTGGAAAATACCGTGGTCCAGGAGCACCTACCAGCTGGGAGAGACACAGACTGGAGTGTTACCGTGGTGCTTTTTAAGAAACAGAGATACCGATGGGATCGTCGGCCTATTCACCTTTGGTAAGAGAAAATCAGTGGAGGGGCAGAAGAATCTCTTTGGCTTGAGCTGAGATTCATCAAAAGGAAATGCTTGGGAAAAATTGATCCTTAAATGTCAAATGTGTCTACAGTAGGCAAAAGCAGCAGGTAGATGGTCTTGCTGAGATGGATGTACCCCATCATGAAGAGGAGAAATGGGAGAAATGCTAGGGTCTCCTGACACTGTCGTGGTGAATCTGAGTAGAAACTAAAAATTACTGACTGCTGGGTTTCACCACTGGCTCCTCTTTTGGCTCTTTGCCCTCAGGATCGGTTCATCCAAGCAAACCCGCACAGGAAGATTGGAATCAGGACGAGGAAGTATGAAAGACCATGCAGCACTGAAGATGAGGTATTGTATAGAAGGCAGCTTCTGGATTGCAAGGAGAGAGCTGCAGGGCAAAAAGGATGGTCATGTTACCTGCAGTCTTCGTCAGCCTTTCCAGTCTCTCCCCAAGCTTAACTGTTACTGTGAGAGATGACATTTATTAACAGCTAAGGGAATATTTGCTTCTTCTGTGAGTGTGCTCTCTAGAGTGCAAAGCATTCACTGTGACTTAGGGGCTGGGAAGATGATGAACTCGTGGTTTAAATGCTAGGCAAGGAACTGGGAGAGCTGGATTTTGGTCTTGGTTTACTGTGGTATGATTATATGACGGTAGTCATACCTCATAACACCCAAGGCGTAGTCCTTAAATTGTTTTTCCTTTATTTTATGAAGGCAGATCAGCAAATAAAATAGCTTATTCCAATGTCTGCCACTTCTGAACACTGATTTTTATGAAGATGAACTGGTTTTGGAAAGTACTGAATATGGTACACACAAGATATGTTACAAATTATTCAGTTTTATGAGTAATGGCCAGTTGAAAGATATTTAATAACTTAAAAATGAAAATAATATGATATGGTTTTTCTTCCTTGGGTTTTCTCAGTCTGTTTCCTAGCTGTATTCAGTGCAAAAATATGAAGCTAACTCTTTCTTAGATCTGGGAGAGCAGTGAATTCACTAACTGCTAGCACTATGGAATAATAATTGGGTTTGTGTCTGTATAGTTGCTTAGTACTTAAGCCATCTCATGAATAAGTTTTCTCTGAACTCATGGATATAGATGGTACTAAAGCTGAGGATGAAAAATTAATCCTCTGTATTTGGGATGAAATGTTGAGCTTGCAGCAATTTGAATCATCTTCTTCTTTCATTCTCCATCTCCAGAAACACTGCCAAAAATTGTGCTGAGGTTGATGGGCTTCTTTCAGACCTTCTGGTTTTGTTCAAAGGGCACTTTCTGAGAGAAAAGCATTGAGAATCTTTTCAGTAGGCTGTAAATAACGTTTGGCTTGGTGACTTATTGCTTTCTAGATGTTCAGTCTGCTTCGGTCTGTCAGGACAGTGGTGTATAAAAATAAGAGGTACACAAGCAGATCCTAAGCAGGGAGTTTCTCAGAAATCATGATTCTTTGGAGATTTAATGGCTTCTTTCAATGTAATTAATGGAGATACTGCTTCTGCATGTAGTATTTTACTTTTGATGTTCTTCAACACTATCTTGTTTTTCCTGTAACCAAGTGTAGGGCTGTGTGTAGCTGTGATGGGGAGTGGAGTGAGAACAGAAAAAATGGAGAGTTGTGGAGCCTTCAAGCTATTCCCCTGTAGAACCCTACACTATGGGATATCAATATTGCTATGCCTCAGTGTTTCTCCTTGGTAGATCAATCAGGTCAGCCTAGGTTTGTCCTGATTAAGCCAAGACATTCTGTTTGTACCTTTTTTTGTATGTGTGTATGTGCATTCACGTACAATTATAGCTTTTCTTGATTATTTCTGTTTAATTGTGTAATCTAACACACCGCCAATTTTACTTTGTGTTGCCAGCTTTCCATTTTCTTACATTGTTTAGAGCTTCAGAGATTTCTGCTTTCTTCAGTTTTGGTTCTTTTAAAAACCCTGGTTTATATACATATATCCATTCCGCTTTCTGTGTTAATGAGGTTTCATTTTGATTAATGTAGACCCTAGCTATGAATGACAGGTCATCTTTATGCAATGTCAAATCACAAGAAAGTATTTATTCTCAGAAAATGTCTCAAATAGTTAAAATGAAAGCATATTCACTGTATTAATGACAGAATGCCCTTTGTGGTGTTATAGGATAAGCCATGTTATTTATATCTGAATTAATTGCTAATAATTAAGGTATTTTTCTCCTTGTTCTACAGCCAGAAGTCCCTCAGTTGTGCTGGCTTTCTGTAAAAATTATAAGCATGAGAAATCTCCACAAAGCAGATCTGTGTAAGTATCACTCATGGCATATTTATAGCTTAGCAAGAAAATTCCTGTCACCTGATTTTTAATACTCTTGTACACCTGTTGCTTGGATTACAGTAATATTTCAGGGGGTTTTGGATGAAGAAGTTGTATTTATTATAATTTTCATTTAAATTCAAAATAATTTAGAAAACACTTAAACCAGGAAGGAAATAGACTAGAAAGTCTGTGTTGGAGAAGTTATTCTTCCCTTTATCAGCTGCTCTGTGATATTTCCCTTTGTCCTAACTCTTCAGTGCTCCTTTGTCCAGGTTGCCCAGTTCCCTTCTGAAAGGAGCATCTTTGTGAAAGATACAGGAAAAATCAGTAGTTGCTTTAGATGCTGCTGTGTTTGTGTCTTCATTGTTCTGTCAGTGTGGATGACTTGTGCATTACAATTAGATGTAAATGCCCCAAAATAAAATTTCCGTTTCACCTTAAAAAGTGACATTTCAAGAAGTGAAGCTGTATATGCTTTTTTTTTGGAAACTGGCAAATACTTGAAAATAGGAGTTAAAAAATCACAAATGCCAGAGTACTTGGCTCAGTACCGTTGAAATAAAATACTTTCACTCTTATTATCATATAGAATTATTGGTTTAAAACTGACTTCGTTTGAACCTGATACAAATCTAAATAGAAAAGTTAAATAATTCTAAACCCAGAATATTTTCCTTTGGGTCTAATGAAATATTTAAGACTCCTCAGAGGTTAATCTTTTCTTTCCCTGACTGGGCAAAAGAAATAATAACAAAATACTGCTGTACTAATTATGCAACTTGTTAAAACAGGGAGCCAAACTGATTGCTATGTCAAGCTGTGGCTGCCAACAGCTTCGTGTCGGGAAGCCCAGACAAGAACTGTACGCAACTGCAGAAACCCTGTCTGGAACGAAACTTTCCACTTTGTGATACAGAGGGAAGTAAAGGTGGGATCTGTGGCTGGGACAGTGAGCAGGTGCTTGCTGAAGGGGGCATCTTCACCTGCTTTGTGCAGGCTCCTTATGAGAGGCTTGAGGCTCACACAGATCTTGAACTCAGTTAACCAGACTGAAAGAAGCAGTTTAAGCTCAGAAGGTTGTGGAGTATCCGGAATAAAATGGAATGCTTTTTCCTGTCCCAGAACAGTTGTAAAAAACTGTTAAAATGTTTATAGAGTTAGCAGAAATAGATGAGCAGTCGGAGTGCAAGTGATACAAAGTCTAGACAGTGGGTCAACTTCTCATGGTTTAATAGCACTGCATCTTCTCACGCTTCCATCGGTAATCTGAGCCCTGAGGAACTGTGAGGGGAGTTGCTATAATTCAGATCCTGTTAAGAGTTTGGTAGTGTGCTTTAGCTTCCATTTGTAAAGAGCTAAGAATTTCCCCTTTGTTATTACTTTTTGATGAAATGCCCAAATTTCTCAAGATAGTGATTTTGAATCCACAAACACTCTGAGGAATAGCATATGTAACCTCTGCTCTGTGGGTGCATGTTACCATCATACATGTCACTTACATTTCCTCTTCTTTTGAGCTCTCTTTGGCTGCCAAATCTGATGATTTACCTCTGCCAGGGTTAGTCCCTGACTCTGCAGTCTGAGCCACATGGGCTGTGAGCTGAGCTCCGTGCTCTCGCAGGAGTCTGTCCCCATGAACAACATGAGGACTGAATGTGGGCTCTTGCTGGACTTTCCTTTTGGGCTTAGTAGTCCCAGAATATGTCATTTACATCAATCTCTGCCTCTTTCAGAACATCCTGGAGCTGACAATCTGTGATGAGGATACTTTTACACCAGATGACCAGCTTATGACTGTTCGCTTTGATGTGGCTAAAATCCAACCTGGAGAAAAAGTTCGCCTGAATTTTGAGTTGAATCCAGAGGTGAGTGGATAGAGAAAATAATACCCTTGATTAGAATTTTGTCTCAAATTACTACCTCTATTAAACATTAAATTGGTCTCACACACAAAGACTTTGTCAAAAAGGATGTTACTAAAAAAAGTTAAATGCTTGGATTTTAAGAGAGGGGTCACAAACATCCCTTGTTGTGACTGGAATTAGATGCAAAATACTTCTCGTATTCTGAATTTTCTTTTCTTTTATTCTTTTTTTTTTTTTTTAAATTTTTATTTCAAAAATACATTTTGAAAAATCAGAGAGAACGAGAGTCAAAAATGAAGAAGCTAATGTTTAGGAGGTCTCATCACTTTTGTAGGAGACTGACAGAGCAGGAGTGAGAACAAACCTGCCCCCCTTTCCAGACAGTTGCCTTTGGCCAGTAGCTCATAGGGGTATCTCCTCTCAGCTTCACCAGGGATTTTGGCCAGTTATTTCTGATAATGTGCTTGCTAAATGAAGCATTTCATTCTTGTAATAATATCTTAGGGATTTTTTCCTCCTCTAATAAACAATTTTAAGAAAAAAAATCTCAGCAAGTCTGCTTATACTCCTTTGTTACAGGGTTACAAATTTATTTTGAAGGGGCTGAGCCAGCACAGAAGGGGCAAGCCTTGATGAATGAGAATATCATCAGTATTTTATTTTTTCTTCTAAGTGACTGTATGACCCAGGAGTTTTATTTGCTGCATGTGTCTCAAAGGATATTATGTTTGGTTGTATTAAAGAGGAGATAAAGAGTATCTTATGAAACACTGAGTGGATGAGGTTGCTGAGAGGAGAGGTGGAGAAATCTCACTCATCTTCAAAGAGAGCAGAATATGTACTCAGACTACTTTCTGCAAAATGTAGCACCTTCTCTGTTTGGAGGGAGTAGTAGCAGAGCTTCAGGGCTTTTTCACATTTCTGCCAAGGGCTTCAGTTTACAGTTCCCAGGACTTGATGTGCTCCATTTATTTCTAAACCACTGTGTCAGACAGGCTCTTAGGAGAACACTCTTGCCTGTTTTTCATATTACTATTGCTTTGGAGAGTGTTTATTAGCTACTCTTTTAGAAGGCCAATCCTTACTAAAGACTGCTTACTAAACCTGTTTCAGCTGGCTACAGCCTTCCTCAGAAAAAGCCTCATGCGACTGAGATAATTCCAGGTGTGATTCAAGCCCTGAGTTTGCTCTGAGGCATGTGCAGAGCTGCCTTAGCCCATTACCAAGGTGGAAGTGGTGGAGGTCAGACCAAGTAAGCTGTGTCTCAGGAACATCCTGGTCAAGCTGCCCTTCTTTGATTTGTGACAAATCAGGCACCCATGAAGCATCAGAGATTATGGTCTGCACATGGATTTTTAGAACACTTAGGGTTATCTTATTTTTTTGAAGGTGACTTAGTAATCCAACAGGCTGGGCAATCTCAGTAATAGGCTGTAGTGCCACCTCTGCCCATAATGATTTCTTTCATCTACCAAGATATCTCAGAAGGAGGGCTGAGGAGCTCAGATGGGTAACGTCAGAGCAGCAGGGTCACTTTGCAGTGCCTCTTGCTCTCTGTGGCCTAACAAGTATTTCCATTGCTATGCTCTGGGTTTTTCACCCACAAATATGTGAGTGGGAGTTAATATCAATACAATTCATGTGAGCGTAAAACAGCCTAAGAAGGATGGGAACATAAGGCAAGCACAATTAGGCAGATGCTACGAGCCAGGTTGTTCTGAACCTTGTTTCTGCTGTTCTTTGGACAAAGTTAGAACAGACTATCAGTTAATTTGGATAATACAGTCTGACCACAATCAGATATTTGGTACAGTCTATCTTGCATCTGTGTAAGGTGACTGCCTTCTAAAATCTATGCCTCAGCCTTCTATTACAAACTTGCAACCACTGTAATTCTCGTGAAACAGAGACTTTGGGAGAAAGTGGCAGGCAGAACTACCTGCTGCTGGGTCACATGCCACAGATGCAGCTATAAGAGAAGCCATCAGAAATGTCTTATTTACTGATGTGAACTAGTAAATACAAAATTGCTCTTCACTTTTACTGTAAAGATAATTTTGCCATGGCAGCTGCATTGTCAGATTTGGCATGTTTTTCAAAGTCATTTCACAAAGTTAAAGTATGATGTGCAGCCAGACAGAAGTGATATTTGTCAGTAAATGTTATTCCTAATATGAATGAAAAAGTCAGAAAGAGATTTATATCATCCAATAACTAGTGCTTTACTCCCTGTGGGTGATCCAGAAGATCTCTCTGATATACTTTTTTTAGTGTGGTATTTCCTGCCTTGGCTGTATCCCATAGAGCAGCAAGTGGCTGAAGTAGTACAGTTATTCGGTCTCTTATATGTTGGTTTGCTATTCTGTTCCTGTTCTCATTCTTACACTTTTTCCATCTCTTTTTCCTCTTGATTTGTCTCTCCTGAGCTCTTTCCCTGATTTCCCTTCACAACTTTTCTTCTCTCTTCTTCCCTTCACCCTGGCAGTTTTTATTTTCCAAGTTTGTCCCTTCTGCCATCCTTTTTTAATGTTTAATCACTTTAATTTGCAAATTCTTTTGTTTTAACCAAGGCAGACTCCCTGTTTATTTACTGTACTAGGTCCATTCATTCTTAGGTATGTTCTCCTACATCATTCACCTGCTATTCTTCCCTTCCTCAGCATTGACTGACCCATGTCTTATCCTACTAATAAATTAATAATAGGACCCTTGCTCCCTATTCTATGATACTTAATCTTCTCTTTCGCTTGGGGGGACAGCTGGTTTGTAAACACTAGAGTAGTGGAGAGGAGAAATCAAAGGGTGGCCACAGAAAACTGTATCCATTCATATTATGGTGTAGAGGGTGTGGGAATAGAGAGCATTAAAAAAAAATCATCAGAGGTGTATCAGAGGAAAACGTTTTTTCATTCACAAATTAAAAATAAATCCTATTTTCAGAATCAGGAAGAACTAGAAGTGGAATTCCTACTAGAAGACATGTAAGTAAAGCCTAAATATTATAGAGTTTGTCATCAGAAAACTGCGTTTTAGAGAGAGTGGTAATGCAGCACTTGGGAAGTGGCTCCGCATACCTGTGTCCAGACACCCTGTCTCAGCATCTTCCCCATTGTTGCTTTCCTCGCCTGAATTTGAGTGACAGTCTCACTTACACTTATAGCTGAGAACGGGTGTTTATTTTGTGATTCAGCCTAAGGAGAGATGATAATCATCAGGAGAGATAAGAAAGAAGGAGCATCCTTGGGAAGGTATGGGACCGTGATCTGACAGAGGCTGCAAGACAGAGGGAAAAGATAGATGTGCTGATGGTACTTGTTAGCTAGAAAAAATGAGCTCAGAGAACTATTTGCTTTTGAAAGTTTTTTTGCTTATATATCCACTTTTAAATAAACGTTTTTGGTTTTGCTTTTCAGACCAGGTGTATCTGAGAAGATAATTACTAATGGCGTACTAGTGGTAATTATAATTTTTTATATGCCAATCTTATGGTATGGCAGAACTGAAGGATGTGGCTGGAAGATAGGGAGAAAAATTTATTGTGTTAACTGTTGGGCACTGAATGGTATTTAAGTGTAATGACAGATCCCCAGGTATTTTGGCTTTCTTGACCACAGTATTGCTCACAAGATTTATACAAGATAATCAGCTTCTACAAATTCTTCGTGTCCACAGACCATCATGGCCAAGCATGGTGTTTCTACAGGACCCCCAGAACCTCATTGAGAATCCCGAACTGTTTCTGTGACCAGTGATTTTATTGCTTCTCTCTTCCAGTCTCGTGAAGTTTCCTGTTTGGAAGTTCATGTGAATGAAACAAAAATGAAGAGTTCTTACAAAAGTGAGGTTGCTGATTTAAATTGTTTGTCATTGCTTTTTGTGCTATGGGAAATGCAGCTCAATCTAGATAAATACTTGGTCTATTTTAGTCTCTGTTTGCATCAGGGCTGCTTGGGGATTGAAGTGTTTCCTGAATTACCTACTTGCTAATAGTGAGAATGCTCAGAAGAAGGCTTGACTGTGTAGCTTAAGGGAAACTGTAAAGGTGGCTGGGAAACTTGGAAACCTCACTGCAGTGTGATGGAACTGAAATACCTTTACCTCTGTTTTCTGGTGATAACAGAAAGTAAAAGAAGGGAGACACAACTCTCAGGAGGAGAAAGACTTCAGTGGAAGCTCAGGGGATGTGAATGCTGCTAGTGGCATCCGCTGCTGTAACACACACTCTCTGTCACCTGACAGGGTGTCACAAATGGTTTAGGTCACTTAAAGAATCACTGGCAAAGACATCAGCAAATGTAGGTTTAATATAAATTTGTAAAAGTGTGTCAAAGTTTGATGGCAAGGTTCTGTCTATTACTGGCTACATACATGAAACATACAAAGAAAAAGCAGATTAGAATCAATCTAGAATTATTTATGCGGAGACTGGGGATGCAAAAGGATAAATGTGAAAAAGTAAAGGGTACCATGAGTGAAGGAGATCCTCACACTGAGTTGTGAGTTTCAGAGTGGACCCTCTTGCCAAACTTAGCCTCAGACTTGATCGTTTGTCTAAAGGATTCAGCACCACTTAATCATCATATAATTTAACATCTACAAAGCGATTCAATGGGATTTCCTATAAGCAGAACAATAAGTAACTTAATTATGGATGCAAGCTGGTCATATTCATACTACACCTGCTATGGTGTATTCAAATCAATTCACACATGCTTTCACACAAAGAATTATGCACAAAGGTTCCTACTAAAAATTCCCCTCAAGGCTGGTGAAACACTCACAACAGATGCCTTTGCATTTCTCAATGGATGAAGGGTTGAGCCTCGAGGAGTCAGGAATGTCAGTCCAGACCCTGCCATCAGCTTTTGGGATCGGTTCTCTGAGTATCGCAAACTTGAGAGCTGGTCAGTTCCCAGCCCCTGCAGTCCAGGGGAGCTCAAAGGGCCAGGTGCTGCACATTGGTCACAGGGGATGAAAAACATTGTGGTCCAAATTAGCCTTAGTTGAGCCTGCTGGGCTTAACTTGGAGCACTTTTATTTGCTAATTTCAGAGCTAGGTGCAGTTAACATCTCCCTGTGGTTTGCTTCTTGTTCTTAGGGAGAGATTTCATGTTCACAATGAAAGGATCCTATGAAGAAACCCAGGATATTTCCAAAGGTCCTCACTCCAGACCAGGAAGCAGTGAAACCATCAGGTTCCACTACATCAAGCACAGTCAACCCAGACTGCTCATGACTCTGCCAAAGGAGCGTTTTTTCTGTTGTGTATGTTTTGCTTACAGATGGTGATAACACTTAACATAATTTTTGGGAGAAGAATCACGCGTTAACCCTTATCTCGTATTTTTGTGTCTAGGGTTTATAAATAATATTCTCTTTATAACACTTTCCCCCCTCTTTAAATCAGCGTGGCTCAGGTAGGAGGGAAATGGACGTAAGTAATCCCCTGGCTGTGCCTCTCCATTCTCTGGACTTGGGAAAGAAAGTGACAGTGATGAGAGTGAGTACCCTTTGACAATATTTGGAATTCTTTCAACAAGGTAAACTGTATGTATGTGATATCTGGTCATGTATTAATTTTGTTACTGAAAATACATTAGCGAGTAATTTGTATGCTTAGCCCTGAATAAATTTAGAAACATAACTATGATTTGGGGGAAAGTACGATATTCAGAATTTCTGTCTGCTTTAAAAGTAGTTTAAAAGCAAGGTGTTAGTGAGGATTGTGTGCTGAAGGCCTGAAAAGAGACCAAAAATTTAGACTATATATGTGAATAATTGCTAATACTGTAAAACCTGCTTTTACAAAATTTCAATTCTATTTAAAATTTATGGTGTTTTCATTCTTGTTTTTCAGGGGGAATCTTATGAGGTGTCTGTGAATGAGGAAAATAGGTAAATCTTTTACTGCTTTTGAATGATTACTTAGGCCATCTCCTTTCACAGTATCATCTTCAGATGAAAGAAAGCTACATCTTAAAGTAGCTAATTTCAAAACAGGGAATAAAGATGACTAAAATATAGGGAATGCTTAATAAAATGCTTTAAAGCTTTTAAAACTTTTAAATTGGTTAGCAAGAATTTAGAATAGAATAGGTGGTAGCTAGTTATGGGGTATCAACCATCACAATGTTTTTCCTAATGTTGATGCTTTGTAATTTTGATACTTAAACATCCCTCTGTCTCATAACCTTTATCTATAATGCGTGCACGTTTATGTGTACCACATTTCTAATATGTTTCTAACACTGTTACGCATTTACAAGACCTCTACAGGTAATTTTTCAGTGAAACACATGGACAGTAATTCATTTATTGACTGGCTTGCAGAGATTTTCTGAAGGGCAACATTACCCCCTGTTGATGAGTTAGCTTCATTGCAAGCCTTAGTTGCAGATGAACGATAAATCAGAGGTTTTTACTGAATAATATTCAGAGAAGAGACTGAGATTTTTTTTTCTGAAAAAAACCTCAAACAGGAACTCTGGAAAAAAATGGTTATAGAATGAATCATGCACATGATTTTTATAGTAATGTACAGAAGAGATAAATTTAAGAGACATTGTCTGACTCAGAGCACAAATTCTTTGTAGAGATAAGTCTAACTTGGTATTAGGGTCCTTCTAACTAAAGTGTGTTAAGTTTAAATAACTACTTAAGCCCCCTTTGTGCTTCAGGAAAAAAATGCGTAGCAAGAGAATGTGAAGAGGTGTCCAAATATCAGAGTTCAATGTGAAACAGCTTGAATTCAGCTTGTTTCCTTGTTTTAAATAAGCAGAATATTTTATTTATTTGACTTCCTTATGATTGTGTGAAATTGTTCAGGACATAATTCTGGTCTAAAACCTCCACAGGGAGCCACAAATATAGGGTCTGTGATGTCCATATACCTGCTTTCATTTGTGTGGGAGGACTTCCATGTACACGGAAGCATAATTTCTTTAAACTAGTTTACTGTTGTTGGTTTTGCTGAACGTCTCCAGCAGAAATGGCTACAGGCAATGCTTTGTACTGTCCTTATGCTCTAGTTGCAAGAATTTAGATTTGCGGTTGGGGTTTGATCTGTGCGCAGAGGAGCAGGATTTCATTGGTAAAAGGAAGAAGGTGGTTGCTGCTGCTCTGAAAAATGTTCTTCATCTAGATGAAGACCTGCAGGAGGATGAGGTATGTGGGACAGCATCTTGGGAACTTGAAGTATTATGAGCCACTTCGAGACAAGTGGATGTGATGTACTTGCATGACTACCCATATAGCTCTTCCACATATTCTAGACTAAACTGTATAGGCCAGGTTGTCACTTGCACCTAAGACCATATCCAAGTTTTTGGCACAGAGGATGAAAGAGGAACTGTCAGGAGGTCAGTTACAGCTCCTTTATTCTCTGCCAACCTCTGTCCTCACTCAGGGGCACCCAAAAGCTGTATTTGTTGACGAGCTGGTGTGTATAACCAAGCCTGGTAAAATTTGATGTCTTAGACTGAGACCATTTCTTCTCTTTGGCACCTCTTCTCTGCTACCACAAGGCTCACAGGGAAGGCTGCAACTCTCCCATAGCACACTGGTACAGTAGCATCTGTCTTGTGTGTTTTTTGGTGTTACCTCTTGCTTCCTCCGCTCCTGGGGATCCCTGAACTCAGAGGTAGCTGCTCTATTACTGGTGGACAGTAATCTGTTACGGGTCTTGGAGCAAGAGTCTGGGACCATGTGCCTGTGTGAAGGTATTTCCTTCACTGCTCTATTCATCTCCCAGTACATCCAGCCCTAGATGCTGTGTGCAGGACAGCATTTGCCAACCAAATAAAAGTGCTCATGAACTTAAATAACAAGTAGAATAGGACTTGTTATTATTAAATTAGAATAGAAGGGTTTTGAGCCATATTAATTAAAAAAACCCCTAAAGTAGATGGTAAAATACAGTGAAGACAAGATTAAAGGTAATGGCATAATATATTTCTAAAACTGAATATTTGCTGTATCAGTTTTTAAGTGCTACCTATACAGAAAAGGGAAGATGGGTAACAGGATTGCTGCATCCCTGAAGAAAGTAAAACCAAATGATGTATAGCACTGATATCAGGGAAGGTAGAGGTAATCTGGGTTAGAAAGATGGTGTTAAAATAAATCTATAATGCTGGGCACTATCTGCCTGCGGAATAGTAAATCTTGTATATACACTTAGAGGAAGAAAAAATTATGCAGGCAGGTTTTGTGCTGCTCTTCTAACCTTAGCTATACTCAGAGCTTTAAAATGTGTTTTGAGGGAAAGAGCTGAGGAAAAATTAAATACACTGTGAAAATCTGAAAATATATTTTCACATTCAAGAACTGTACTTACAACTCCTGACTTTCCAAAGCATCACTGATCAGGAAAACGCTTTCAGCATACACTAAATTCCACCAAAGTTTACACAGCTTAAACACACACCTAGGCACTGCCCTGAAGAGGGTGAATTAATCAAAACCTACCTGAATCAGGTGTTGCTGTTACTTTTTTCTGCGTGGCCATCACTCCTGTATTTCATCTGGTGATGAGTGACTCTGTGCCTTTGTGTGTTGAGCAGGTGCCAGTGGTGGCAGTCGTGACTGCAGCAGGGGGAGTGCGGTCCATGACAGCTATGTTTGGCAGTCTCCTGGCGCTCCAGGAGCTGGGTGTTTTGGACTGTGTGTCATACATCAGTGGTTTATCTGCCACAACATGGTAAGGAGAGTTGGGCTTGTGCTTGCCATTTGTGTTAGCAAAGTGATAACCCAGTGAACAATTTTGCCTTACTGATGAATTTACTCAGCTTGATGCTGGCACTTGGCTTCCTTTTGGCACTTGTTTCATGGGACCACTCAGTGCTGTCCTCCTGCAAGAAACTAATCTAATGAGAACTACAATATTTCTATAACTTCACTGAAATGTTTACAGAAACAAAAAGAAAAGAGCACAAGCTGGCATGGTTTGCCTGTAACTTATCTAGTTGCATGCAACACTTCAAAAGTCCTCTTGTAATATTTGTCTAGCTCAACTCTTTCATATCTCTGAAAAACAGACTTTAGAAGAACAGCCTTGAGAAACACAGATTGTCATTCATGCACTCAGTGGTGACTGCCTTGCACAAACTAGGAGGGGTCAAGGGATTTAAAACATGTTGCCTCTGAAGGGCTGCTCTAAAAGTATGAGACAGAACAAGCAGGTTGGGGGTGAGAAGGGATGACTGGAGTCTGCTTGAGTTCTGGTAACTGACAGCTCAAGCCTGCCCTTATGTATGCCAGGAGTCTGAGGGACCCACCTGCTGCACGCCCAAGGAGGGGGCTCTCACACTTGCCAGGGCAATATTTGCTGCTAAACTGCAGCTTAAGATTTCACACAAGGTCTGACCCACCTGAGGGAACTGGCCTCAGACAGAAGCTGTGGCTTGGACAACCAAAGGGTAATTCTAGTAAAAGCTTGAGTTAAATTATCAGTGTAGCTTTATTACTCTTCTGATTCTTAGAAAAAACAAGTTAGGATGATTTTGAATGTATCTGTGCAGAAAAAAAAAAATCATTATGCATTCTAAATTCTGCCTCAGCTTTGAAATACTCTTCCAAGGTAAAAGTTGGAGGGCAAGAACCTTGTGTAGCCTGAAGCAAAACACTTATGTGTGTCATAAGCCAAATGAATTGTCATGTGCCCTGTGATGAACCACAGTACT
Organism: Eulacestoma nigropectus; assembly: GCA_013397775.1. Taxonomy (NCBI): domain Eukaryota; kingdom Metazoa; phylum Chordata; class Aves; order Passeriformes; genus Eulacestoma; species Eulacestoma nigropectus. The sequence goes on along the minus strand of VZTE01004638.1, from coordinate 702,287 downwards.
TTTTTTTTATCCAGGACCATGTCAAAGTTATACGAAGATGCAAATTGGTCACAAAAGGATCTCAGAGGGCCAATTGGTGATATCAGGAAACACGTGATCAAGAGCAAGCTGCACTGTTTCTCTTTGGATCATATGAAATACTATGAAAATAAGCTTTGTGAGAGAAAGCAAGAGGGGCACAAGGTGTCCTTTACAGATTTATGGGGACTCTTCATCGATTGTATGCTACATCATCAGGTATTTTAAATTCTCTCTCTCTCTCTTATTTCAGAGAATTTCTAACTTCCCATGTCTGAGGTTGTGGATTCAGTTAGAGACAAGTCTCTCAAAGCATCTGAGGGACTTATTGTTTGGCTTTTTAGAACAAACGTAACAAAGTAACCCTAAAATGTAAGCATCTAGAGGAGATGTCTGAGCATGTGAAAATTCAAGATGTTAAGGAAACTGATTTTCCATCTTTAATTTTGGGTCAGGTGATCATTCTAGTTACAGACAGAGGAGAGAAGGCTCTGACAGAGCTAAGTTCAGGCACAGCAATATATACCCATAAGCTGTGTTGAAGGAAAAGGATCTGGGTTGACTTTTCTCTGCAGCATCTCCAAGATAGCTAAATATCTTTCTTTCCTTAAAGCAAGTCATATCCCAGTGGCTGTACAGACACGTTTCTTGCATTTTTGCCCTGTCCCCCATGCCAAAATTCCCACAAGCACAATGCCTTGGCAAAGGCTCATGGCAGATAACACATGAACACACTCGCGTGGCCAAACAACTAAAGTACACAGAACAAACCTGCTGAGGTTTAGCAGATACTCCATTGACATTTCATGTTTAGATACTGTAATAACTCCATGCATCATGTTCATCTTTTTACAATGACTTCTGCTCTTTGTAAACAGGAAAGTACTCACAAACTCTCGGATCAGCAACAAGCAGTAAATCAGGGGCAGAATCCCCTCCCCATATACCTGTCTCTCAATGTCAAGGATGACTTTAGCACTTTGGATTTTAAAGGTATAGATTATCACATGCCCTCCTATAACTCTGAAGAGTTTCCTTTTAAGGCTGATTGAGTGCCAAAACTTTTTACTGCAAATCCAAGCCAATAAGCCTTCTAAATAATTTCTTTTCCTTTGTCTTCATATCTCCTTTCTGATTTGGATGAAAAACATGCATCCTAATACTATGGAACTACCTGTGCTGTAGATACTGCTCAGTGGGGGGATGCAGATGCCTTTTGCTGGCAGCCTTGAGAGCTACTACTGCTGCTCTTTTCTTGCTCGTCCCCACCTACCCCCCACAGCCCGTTTCAGCTGCTGGGTCTTCTGCCCAGGCAGCAGTAGTCCAAGAGAGCTGTGAAGAGTGGGGAGGAGGGCAAGGAAAGGAGGAGAAAGGAAAAGATGGAGAGGGGTGAGAGCAGAAGTCAGGTCCCAGCAGCCAGAGAGGGATCTGAAGAGGGGCAGTGCTCTGTGCCCTGATCAGTGATCCTGATCGCTATTCCCATAGCATTTCCAGCACAAACGAAGCAGGAAGTCCTGCAACTGAACCTGGTCATCTGCTCCTAGTAGGCACAGTTGCAGGCCCAGTGCACCCAGACAAGGTTTCTGTGTGGGGAGGGGGTTTGGTCAGAGTTTTTTATCCTCCAGGCAGTGATTATGAGAGTCTTAAGAATGAATAGTAGCTGGTGTCATTGCTGACTCAGAGGAACTAAAAATGCCATGTTGTGTGCAGGGCCTTAGCCATCAGTGGACTTTCAGCTCCAAGTCTCGCTTCTTAGTGCAGAAATGGACCTGAATCCCAAGCTGAATGGATTTTGGTGGAGGAGATGAATTTAGCTTTTGCATTCATGTATGTTGAAGGGCACCTGTTTGTTTCAAAACATGGTGGTTTGAACTGTCTGTCACCACCATGGTCAAGCTGTAGGCTGTTGCCCTGAGTTTTGCAGTCTTTCGATGTTTTCATTCCTGTAAGAGAGTTTCTCATGCATTTTCTGTAAACATAGCTTTGTTTTCCTAACCGACCTGTATTGTTTTCATTCCTTTCCCTAAGGCGGGGAGTATGATAGACTGTGTCAGTGTCCTATGTGGTTGGAGAGGTGGTAACCTCATCTTCCAATCCACGGGTGTCTTTGAAAAGGGATAAAAATGACTGAATAAAGAAAGGCAGGCCCCTTTTTTGGCCTTTGGGCGCTGGGTCCTGTCCTGAGCTGAGCTTGAGTCAGCGTGCTTCCTTCGTCTCCAACTGCGACAGTAGGCCTTATTCCAGCTTCTCATTCTCTAAGCTGATTTTTACGTGTGTTCAGGTGGCTGCAATAAACTCAGTTTGATGCCTTACTTGCAGAGTGGGTGGAGTTCACACCTTACGAGGTGGGTCTTCTGAAATATGGGGCCTTTGTTCGTTCGGAGGATTTTGGTAGTGAGTTCTTCATGGGTCACCGGATGAAGAAGATCCCAGAATCCCACATCTGCTTCTTGGAAGGTAATTTACCATCTCAAGAAAACATCACCTTAATAGCTGGCTACACAGAGGTGGTCTGCAAGCTGGAATACTCATACACCACAGAATGTATGTGGCTCAATTTCAATCTCAAATGAACCAGCCAAAAGTGCCAAAAGAGGAAACGAATTCTTGAGACAAATGTGACTAACTTGCTGAATGTCTTAGGTTAGATCTAAACAGAAAACACACACACACACACACACACACACACACACGTACAAACCGATTATCTGAAGTATTTAAACTCACAGCCTGACTTTTATAGACAGACAAGTTTTGAAAATGGCCTGGTTGTAAGCCAGACATTGTGTGAAATGGCATGGCATTTGATATTTATATGAAAATTCATACTATTTCATAACTAAAACAGAGACTGGATCCAAGTATGTTGCCACAGCTGTGCTCTAAAAATTCAAACTAATATTAAGTATGGCACCTTTTTTTTTTTTAACTTTCAAGGCACATGGAGCAATATATTTTCCCAGAGTTTTATGGATGCTGTCTACCTCTCAGGTCATTCAGAACACTTCTGGCACAGATGGACTCAAGACACTGAGCGTGACATCGGTTAGTTCCTTAGATTACTTTTCTCTTGCATCTGCATTTTCTTCACACCTCTCTGAAATGTGAAACCTGACATTTGGTAAAGGGTTTGTTTTTGTGTCCTATTTCTGGCTTAGGGGACACCAAGCCCTTGAGAATGAAGGAAAAGCAGGAGACAAACAGTTGTGCTGTAAAACAGGAAAAAACATTGCGCTGCTTACTGTGCAATATCCCTGGGGAGTTTTGTTAGTCACGAGAGAGTTACCAGAACCCTTTGGGTAGGGAGAGGACAGACAGGGAACAACAAGGATGATGTGACGCTGAAACCCACTGCCCAGAATGCTCTGCATGTCCATGCATGCACTCAGTCACAGATGGGGCTGGAGGCCATGGTGGTTTGGTTGTTATTATTACCAGGGAAACACTCTGACCAAATGCACACATACACCCTCTTCTTGCTCTTCCTACAGAGGACCATCCTGCTCTGCCCAAGAAGCCTCATGAACAGACAACCATCTTATCCATTCCCAAAGGTTATCTTTCCAAAACTCTTCGAGAAATGATGACTGGACGGCCAGTGGTTTCAACTTACCATAATTTCCTCAAGGGCTTGCAGCTACATAACAAATATTTGGACAATGAGAGCTTTTGCATGTGGAAAGGTAATTGTAAATTGCTTTAGATATATCTTTGAAGGAGATTTGAGTGCTGATACTTGCTGAGGACAAATATTTGATAAGTTTTGTCATAAAGGCAAAACTTGACTAATACTGTTTGAATAACATGTTTGTGGAATGGGTTTTGCCAAGCCCCAGATGATTTACTCATGGTCTTAATTCTGTCTTGGAGAAAGCACAGCAGCCTTGCTTGAATTCTTTTCTTCATAGGAAAAGCCATAAAAGAGTGATTTGAAACTTCCATGGAAGTTAAATAGCCACAAATTTACATGTGTTGTAAAAGCAGAGTAATTTATCACTTTGGATGAAGCTGAGTCTCGGAACTGCTCCCTCTTACTGATCTCAGAGTTGATCTGTAGATACTTAAATTGTGTCAAAGACAAATACTTAACTGTGGGCTTTGTGTCAAGTACTAATATCATCAACTGTCTTTTCTTTCTCCTCTTGTTATGCTAATTCGGAAAAAAGTGGACTTGACCCTGCAGTAATTAATAATATAAGTTTTTACCTTTCAGACACGGTGCTGGATTCTTCTCCCAACCAGCTGAATGAAATGAGTGACTACCTCAAGCTGATAGATACAGCTTTCTTCATCAACACCAGCTGCCCACCCATTCTGAGGCCAGAAAGAAAAGTGGATGTCATTCTCCATTTAAATTACAGTGGAGGATCACAGACTCTGGTGATGTTTTGAAGAAGTGATTCTTTATCTGTATGACTCCAGCAGCTGAATTACCACCACAGCTCTCTCTCTCTTTTTTTTTTTTTCCCCCTCCAGAAAATGGTCTGTTTTTTATTAAGTTAAATGTTCATATCAATGGTACTATTCAACACTGTGACCGTAATGTCACTGCCTTAATTAGGGCTGTTTTCAGTGTCTTTCTGGGACAGGCATATGAACATAGACATATAGAAGAGGTTCTCTTCTATGTATCTGTCATCCTGGTACCAAGTTCCTCAATAGTTAGTTAAAAAACTTTTACAATGTAATTAATACATGATATGTCATTTTGAAATTTTTGGAATGAAAAATTTTGCTTTTATGTTTGACTTTTGGTGTTGGCATGAGTTTTAGGCAGGTTTTTCTTTTCTATGTTTGAAGAGGCCTTGAGGGTCTTATATGATTGAAATGAATGTAATTTATTTGTAAGAGGACCTGAAGACGTAGACAGATGCACTGAATGCAAATATTTAAGAACCTGTGATCTGAGAAGCCATGCATAATCAAAGTTTCCTTATCCAAATCCTCTACTGTGCCCACTAAATCACAAAAACGATCTGAATGTCATATAAATTTCAGTAAAAAGTAACCTTGCTTTTAAGCTATGAAGTGTTAGCAAATCAACCAAATTTCTGTTACCCAGGATATATTAAAATTAAGATGATATGTTTGTTCCAGGGAATAGTTAGCATTATTTATAAATATATGAATCAATCTCAGATTGTCTACTGCAGCAAAATATTATGGGGCTTGGTGGTCTCACTTCAACCTCTCTTCGTGTTGTATCTCTTCTCTCTGATGAGCCAGCCACTGGACCTATTCTCAGAGTACTGTTTGGAGCATGGGATCCCATTCCCCTGCACAGAGCTGAGCCAGGAAGACCGGGAACACCTGAAGGAGTGCTATGTGTTTGAGGACAGTTTAGAGGCACCAGTCTTGGCCTATTTTCCACTGGTGTGTGATACCTTCCAAAAATACAAGGCACCAAGTAAGTAGACAGCATTAATTGTTTTTTGAGATCGTCCCATCCAGTTTATCCATTGAATTTGTTCCTCTTCCAAAACAAGACACCGGAAAGCTTCTGAGTTGGTTGAGTTATTATATTCCCAGTCCTGTAGTGATGCATGTAGTTTTGGCCAGCTAATCAGGGATTGGAATGAAGAGGTTTAAAAATAAAAGCATGACTAGCTGTACCTTGAGGGAAACCCCCTCTGACACCTGAAACTGGTCATGTACCTTTGCTAATAAAGGAGAGGAGACAGCTACTAAGTTATATCCACTGGTAGCTAACACTGCCACCTAACAGTCTCATAAAGAGATATAATGTTTACTTGCTTAACAAAGCTAGAATTCTCCTATTAATTTTTTTACATGAAAAAAAAAATTGAGAATAGAATGTGCTGAAAACATATAAGGAAACAAAGGCTTTGCCAGGGTAACAGGGCTGCTTTGAGACCTGTAATTTTTAACAAGTTGCCAGATTGTTTTCTTTAGTTCAGCAACAGAAGAAATGTTTGTTTCACCAGACAAGAAACCTACTTGGCAAATTCAGCTTCAGTTTACAAACACTTTTACATGCATCAACTCCAATTTTCTTATTGCTAATTTTGTACGATCCAAGAAACTTTCCGCAAGAAATGAACAAAAATCCATGAACCATCTGATTGAAAAAGACCTCATTCTATTCATTATCTTATTTGTTCTGCTACATGTGCTTAAAATTTCAGCCACCTGAGAGAGAGGACTCCCAGTCCAGGAGCTCTCTGGTGTAATTTTCCAGCAGCTGGTAGATAAGGAGTTGTCATTTCAGAACTCAACTGAAAAGTTAAACATACAAAATTCCAAATCTTAAAAAATGAAATATTCTGATGCACAACCTTAATTTAGAGAGGAAAACATTTTGCATGGAAAGTTTCCATTTTGCATGGAAAATTTTGCCTTTCAATTCTGGACTGCAGCCAAGCAGCGAATTAGTGAATTTTATTAGTGCAGCTGGCATAGTTACTATACAGTAATTAAATCTTGAACAATTTTCAGGAGATAATTCATCTCCTTGTATCTGTTACTGTGTATTTTGCATTGCAGTCTTCCACCTCTATGCCATTGCTGTTCTTTGTTCTGATTTCAGATGTGGAGCGTGGTCCCACAGAGATGGAGCAGGGAAGAGTAGATGTGTCCAACTGCGCTGCTCCCTATGGCACTGGCCTGCTTACGTATACTGAAGAGAATTTCAACAAGCTTCTTAACCTGTGCAGCTACAACATCCTGAATAATAAACATTTAATTCTTCAGGCTTTGCGAACTGCAGTGGAACGAAAGAAGCGACTTAAAAACTATTCATCACCTAATTCAAGTAAACACTCTTAAAGCACATTTTGAAAAATCCCATCAGAAGGAGATACACAAATATTTTGGTACTGGACTAATAAATATTCGTCTGCTGCAAGCTCACAGATGGTTGTGATGGCAACAGAATTTGTGATACCAACTCCTTTGACTTCTGCAACAGTGAGATGGTTGGTGTGTAGCTGCTGCTACAATTTTGTTCCCATTGCCATCCAAATAACAGACAGGGTAGTGTCCATGAGATTCTCATACTTGTCTTAGAAAAATGGCTGCTTAAGAAAGTATATTTAACTGGTCATTTTTAGATCTTATTTTCTAATTGTTGCATGCAACAATACACATGCGGAGTAATAGCTACTGTTCAAATACTAAGTACTCATGCATAATCTTATTAAAAACAAGAGTTTTGTAGTTGAAGTAATTGAAGTATGGGGGTTTTATTGAGTTCTATGGACTCATCTCAGCTAGCGAGTTGTTCGGGAAAAAGTTACTCTTGTTTCTGATACTGAGAAATTGAATATTGAGGAAACAATGAGCTTTGTTAATAACCTTTGAGGATGGATGAAAGAAAAGTCACTGTCACTTCGACTGTAGAAGATGAAAAATAGAAGGAAACTGCTTTCAAGAGTGCAGATGACTGGAATGATAATGCAGGCGATAACATTATATGTTGTTACCTCTAAGACAGTCTTTTCTGTGCATCAGTTCATTTAACAGGAGATAGCACCAGCAGTGTCTCTCAAGCTTTGCTGCAATATGAATCAAACCAGTAAGACACCCTTCATAAGAGGAAACTGTTGGCAGTAACCTCTACATCTCCTTTTCATGGATCTAAAGTGGTCAAGTCTAACAATTTTCCTTTTTCTCAGTTACTGATAGATCTTTCTGTTTCACCAGCCCTCTTAAGCAGAAGGCTAGTTTTTCACCTTCTTTCCGTGCCCTTGGTTAGGATAATTTGATATTATGTGTCACCAGTAAGACTGCCATAGTTTTCTGTGAGTAAAGAAGAAAAGAAAGATGTCATTCTGACAGCTCAGTTATGCTCATAAGTTTATTTTTAAACAATAATGAAACGGGGGTTTAAAAATGTGATTCTTTTATTTTGTGAAGTATCTCTTATGTATTTTAAAGATTTTCAAGTTTCATTACTAGAGCTCCAGGAAGATGGAACATAAGCAGTTCAGTGTGTGCCTGGTGTATTCCACTCACTGGCTTTTGGTCGTTGCAACACTTGGCACTGGGCCTTCAGCTTTACTCACTGAAGGTGTGGTGATGATGCGTTTTTCTGGCATCTGATCAGGAAAATTAGGATGGCTTAGAATGAGCTGCAGAAAGAGAGTCCGTTTTCGGAAGTCTGGGCCTATTTAGCAAGCCACTGAAGAATCTTAGGTTGCCTAAATGGTCTAGCTTAGCAGCTCAATATTTTGACTTAAGTCAGACAAATGTTGGTGTTTGTGCTGAGATCCGACTCCAAGCATCTAACACTGCATGAGATGAGCATTTTAGCTGGGAGAGCCAAGCTTAATGGTCTTGCCTTGATGGCTTGTGAGTTTTCTCCTAAACTGACTAATTTTTTTTCTTGTTTGGGGAAGGAAAGTCTCCTTTTTCCATTCTATGAGAGATTATTGATGCTGTTCACATTGCAGTGATACTTCAGAATCTTGCCTGTGATGTGATGGTGAAAGGCAGCATAAAAGGACAGTGGAAGAGATGTTTGTTTGAGTGGCTTGCCAGCTATTCATCAAAAATAACAAAGGAGACACATTCATCATTGCTAAATGGTATTTTTTAAGGACGGAGCTGAGGCTCATGCTCAGTGACATATCAGCTGGATTTTTCCAAGTGATTCAGCATTGATGCAATTGTTCTATTTCAGATCCAGGCAGGTCACCAGCAGTATTTTTGTTTTTTTGAAAACACCTGTTTGTGACCTGTCACACAAGCTCTGCTAAATGTAATGTCATGATCCTGGAAACAATTAGCTGTGAATCTTTGTAGTCTCTATTAGGGCTCAAACATCTCTCAGGCTGAATGCAGATGAAGTTACCCTCTTAATTAGCTGGTAACATGAGATGACTTCCTGATATTCTGAGAATTGGTTCAGATTGAAATTGGGTCTAGATTTCCCTGTAAAGGGCCTGGGCTATGTGTCTTGCCTAATTATTGGGTAATTAGCTGACACAGGCTGGTGCTGGTATTCCTCACACCTGTGGTTTGATGGGGTTAGGGCAGTGAAATAGCTGCTTGAACAGTGCCTGAAGTGTTGGATGAACCTGGAAAGGTCAGGCAACCTCCGAGTGCTCCTGCAAAGGTAAAGAGAGGTGCTGTTGGATGCTCAGATCTGCAGAGCACAGGGAGGAGCAGAGATAAAGGTTTTGAGCTACTGCTTTTTTAGATGAGGATTGCATTTGAAATTCTGTTGCAACAAATCTGAAGGCAGGGTTGCATATATTAACAGATGGGCCAACACTTTAGTGATGATTTTGGAAGGTAAAGCGCCCAATTACTTCATGTGAGTGAGTAGACGGAGTGAGATTTTATCTCTCCAAAGCATATCAAGGGCATGTGGAGCTGTTTTAATGCAGTTTCTCAATAGTCTTTTGAAAGCAGAAGCCCTCCTTGATATATGTCATAATCAGAATAGTGTCTTAAGCAAAAATATAACCCCCCACCCCTTCAGCTAGTGTGATCCTCTCTCCAATGACTGAGATAATATTGCGGAGTTTTGAAGAACAGGTGTTTTGAAGGTGTGGTACACAGAAACATAAAAATAAAATGACAACATATTCATGTGAATGTTCTATACATTATAATCTCTATACATGGAGGGGGGTGGTATTTTTGTTTGGTCTTGGATTTGGATGGTTTTGTTTGGTTTTTTTATACCAAAGAGTTCCTCAAATTAGTGGCAGGCCAAAAAACACCAAACCAAAGTTCAATTTTTCAGAGTCTGAAATCTGATTCCTTGGGGTAGGAAACTGACACTTTTCATCCATGGTAAACCTTGTCTATAGAGATTATTGAGTTCAGGTCCTTCTTGTAATTAGAATTTGACTTGAACTGCTTGCTCTTGTTTGACTGGCAGGATGAGGTCTTTGTAGATTTTGTAGCTTGTGGAAACATTACAAAAAAAGAAGGAAAACAAACTGAAAGGCAATACCCAGGGAAAATTGCCAGCTACAGATCTGACACTACGTTTGTTAAATTGCTTAATTTGTTAATGCTGAGTAATTATTTTCTAACGTTACATCTGGCTGTCATTTTTTAACACCTCTAGCATGTGCTTTGAATATTTACCCTTCTTGTTATATTCAGGGTGTGTAAATGATGACCACTCCCATTGTCATCCCAAGGGTGGTATGAGGATACTCTTCCCTTGCAATATGATGAAGTCCCCCATTAGTCATACATTTCTGTAGTCCTGGATTATCAGAAGGTGACAAAATGGTATATAAGGTAATTGTAGGGTATTGAAAGCAGCTGTTATTCCTACCTGCAACCTGTTGCAGTTAGGTATACAATTATCTGAATGTCATGTTGGGGAAACTAGTGCTTGCAGCGGGTCAGTTTAGAACAGAATGATATCTTTTCTCCACCTTGCCTTAATTAATATACAGATGCAAAATCATTTGCATGTAAATGTGCACTTGAAAGTGCATGAAAAGCAGAGGAAAATTACACCTTTCTTTTTGCTCTCCTTGTTATTGCTCAGAGCTTTAAAGAGACTGTTGAGTGTTCCTTCATCAGTTACACAGTCTCTCTAATCTTCAAAAATCCAAGGATGAGTGTAAGTAGTATGTATATGATGATCTCTGGCAATTTAAAATTGTTAGTCTGGAAATGTGATTGCTAAAAAGAGACAATATATGGCTTTCTAGACATTGGGTAACTTCAGACATGAATTTACTCAATGCATGCTTTATGGTTGTCTTTGAAATTGTCCTTGACTTGTGGAAGAAATAACGAAAAACACAAAACTCCCGATATAATACCTAAGTCCCAAAGTAGTAATCTTTTTGAAATTATAATCCTAGGGATACATTTCTACCTCTAAAAGTCCAGTGGGACAAACTGAAAATTCATTTTTTTTTTCTTTTAAGCAGGCAGTGTAGTAGACATCAGTGAATAAGCCATCAAGTTTTCTCAGTGCTGATAAAGACTTACTGTTACAGGTGTTGTGAGCATTCAGTGCTTAGCTCTATCATGTGTTCACTGCATGAATGAGAAACTGTTGAAGTTGTTATTCTTGGCTGGCACAAAGATGCCAGGTCTTAAAAAGATACTGTATTCCAAAGCCTTCTTGTGTGACTTGGACAGGTAGTGGTTAAGGAGACAATGCCAGCTACCAAACTTGATGGTGGTCATGAGCAAGAGAGGGAGAATTATTTAGGAACATGTTTTGGGTATGGCAATGATGACATTATTTTGAGATGAGGGTAATATTCAGTGGGTAAGATGCACTGACTCTGGAATAATTTTATAAATAGTGAAGTGCTGTCTCACTTACGGATCTTAAAACCAGTGTGGCAAAGAGGATGTAGTGTCAGGGAGTCTTGTATTGGCTGTGAAACAGCTGGTATAAATGTGTATAGGTGTATATATCTGCTGGGACAACTTGGGGAAGTTGAGCTGGATAGCCTGTCTTCTTTCGTTTGATAGAGGAGGTTTAGCAGATGTTTTTAATGAAAACAGATCCCTACTTTAAATTTTAATACTGGAATATTTCCAGGGAAGCATTCTTCTTTCAGAAGCTAGAAAGAACTAGTTTTGTGAGAGTGCAAGTAAGTGATTCTCAGCGTGACTGCTCCACCTGAATTTGTTCCTAAGTATTTAACACAGACATAAAGTAATAAAGACAGAAGTTAGAGGAGATATTTTGTCCTTGGGGTAGAGATTCACATGTTCATTGGAAGTATCTTTTGTTCATTCCTTCAAGGAGCATTTCAAATGCTGTAGATTCACATTTAGGGGCCATTTTCCTTTGATTCTGAGAAGACTGTGCAAAGTGTGCCTATGGAGCAAGCAGCTAGCCACTAAATACTTCAGAGGGAAACCACCAGAGAGTACCACTGCATATTTTGAGTAAGATCTTCTGAAGAGGTATCACATGTGTATCACACAGACATCAGTATAGAAGGAAGCGACTTGTGCGTAAAAAGAGGATTTTACTCTAGCAACGTTCCTTGGACAATACCTCCTCTCTTCCTCTGTGCAGAATTATTTTTATACCAGCCTCCATGGCACAGGGGAGTGCACTTAGGTGACATCCACAGCAGTTTGCAAGGTTACTTTCTTTGCCTGCATCAAGTGAATTAAACACCAATATAAATAAGATTAATTTAAAATAATCACTTCAATTTCATGATGCAAGAGTGAGTACTTGCTCCCTCCTGTCATCAATCAGAGAGGCCAGGAAGAGTCTGGCAGAGCCAGAGTCTGATCTTGCATGCTCCAAAATCTACCAGCCTGCACATGTATGCTAGTTTAGGGCTATTCTAATACACTTTACAGGCAGTGAGTCACAGTACACTGGGGCGAAGAGCAGTCAGGGAGGGTTTTGTGCCCTAGAGTTTCTCACAAAGTGTCTGCTGGGCTCGCTGTGAGAGCCAGCACAGAACCCTTTGAAGTAAGCTCTGTGGATGGGTGAACTGCTGTGCTCTCTGGGCCCACGCAAGAGAGCACAACCCTCTCTCCTGCCTTACCCTTCCACTCCCAAGTTTCACCTGCTGCTTATAGCTCCTCCCTTCCCTCTTGTTTGATTTGATATCAAACAGCAAGATTTCTGGACATGGATTAACTTTTTTCCTATATATACAATAAATATCCAGGCAAAGAATGCTCAGCATGTGTTGAGATTGCTAAATGTAGCACAGGGATGCCCAAAGTAGCTTCAGGGGAGTGTGGGTGCTGCAGCCACTCAGTTGTGGCCTCACAATGGAGTCACCTTGCTGAACTGCAGGGCTTACCTACCTGAACTGTGCTGCTATGGGAAGACTGCTGCAGGTATTTGAGTTTATGGTTTGGAAAGAAGCTGTTGACACTCTCTCTACTACTCTGCAGCATCATGGTGGCAGTGTAGAGATACTCACAGAGCTGTGATTTAATTAGTCAGAAGCACTTTGCTTGGGGGTTAGAGCTGTTGCATAGTCACAAGACGTTTCGTTACCAGTAGTATTTCAAGAGAGCGATGCCTGGGTGCAGAAAGGGGCTTCAGCATTCTCCCCAAACATCACAGTGGGTAGAAAAGGAATTGCTCTTCATTCTGCTGACTCAGTTGAGGTGCTCTAATAGGCTGCAGGAAGCAGGGAGGGGACTGCCTAATGACTGGAAATAATCAGGGGGTGGGGCAGGAGAGCCTAGTCATAAAATCCCTATTCCTCCACCCCTAACCTGCATGAGGAGTGCCTGCCAGCCATACGACTCAGTAACTTTTAACATTGGACTTACATGCAACTGGGGCTGCAATGGGATCAAATTTAAGTACAAGTGAGGTAAGCAAAAGATGGTGATAGCAGGCGTAAAGTGGGTAAAATTGTCTGGTATTCCAGTGAAGTTGATCACAGAGGAGAATGAGTGGCTTGAGTTGTATGGACAATCCAGGGAAATGGAGTTTGCTGTTCCTCAGATCTTGGTGCAAGGATGGCTTTCCTAGTCTAGGCTTTTACAGAACCTCATGGCACGCCTGTGTCTTCAAGCTATGTTTTAGGGCTAACAATATTGCTTCTTGTGCTTCCCTATAAACAAAAAAGGAAATAAGAAGCTGGCAGAGAGTTGTCATGGTGGTCGGTAAAGCACCTGATGATGTTTTTAAAGAGCATAGCTCTAAATATGTCCTTGAATGTGAGATGTTTTGACATGTCAGCCTAAAGTAAGCATTTAACATGTAGTTTAGTTTTCTTAACTTTGCCTTGTGTTGTTTTTCCTAGACTTTTACGAGCACCTCAGCACCAGCGGTGAGAACGGTAGGTAGCAATTAGCTGGCCCTCCACTAAATGCTGTCCAGTGCTGAATGTAGATCACTAGAAAAAATTTTAGGAATTCAATGGCTCGGGGGAAAACTGTGTTGCAAAGTTTACTGAGCATTGAAAAGCTGAGCTGCGACTTCAGCTCTGTAGATGAAATATTACCATGGCTTTCCGTAAGCTCTAAATAGTCTGGCCTCTGTTGGTGTCTGATGCTCATGATGTCAGTGTTGCACTTTATCTGGGCTGGCTTGTTTGCCACCTTTATTAATTTTTTAATTCCTCTTTTCTTTTGTGTTTTGATTTCTTTGGGTGAAATACTCCCTTTTCTTATATTTTATTCCTTTTTAAGAAGAACTTTTAAATGGGTCTTTCAGTTGTTCTTAGTGCTCTGGTATTCCTTGTAGCCTTTCTTTGCAGTGTAATGTTTGGTCCTAGAGCTTGCAATTCCCTGTGCAGCACAACGTTTACAGGTAAAACTGTGGAATAAGTGTGGTGTGTTCAGCCTCTTGACAAGCCTGGTCTTATCAGCCTAGTAGGAGTGGGAGTAGTGCCCAAACTTCTCTGAAGTCGAAAAAAGAGCAAAAGGTGTTTTGTAAAGGCTGAATTGAGGATGAATTCTTTGCACAGGCAAATGGAAACTCAGCGGGCAGTTAGCAGACATTTATGTTAAGAGGTATTAGTACAAAGGAAAATATATCAGATAAGCTGCTATGAGCCACTGAATGGGAACAAGGCAGTGGCAGCAGGATGGGGCTGTCTTCTGACACTTGCAGCGGGTTTGGGGCTGCCAGTATCAGTTGCAACTCTCTTGGGATCTGTCTGCAAGATGGGCTTTTGCCTCTTGTTCAGTGATGCGGGCATTTCCCAGCTTTGCATCCACGTAGGGAAATCAGAGTGATACAGAGAATCTTTTAAATGGTAGTAAATTTAGCTTGCCTTGTGAAAGTTTGCTGTTATTAACAGTATCTGATGCCTGTTGGTGCCTGAGAGTCACTTATTTTCTCTGTTCAAAGTGAAATGCTGTGGTAAAGACTTCACAGAATTTCTTCAAACACTAGCTTTTAAAATGATGTTTAGGTCTCTGTGTATTGTCTTGCAGCCCTAAGAGGTGTGCTAGAATCATAAAAATTGTTAATTTGAGTCCTAGCCTGTGTTTAAAGGATCAATCTGGTTTTTTTAGCCATAGTGCTTTTTACACTGTTAGTAGGTCCCTAGGTGTGAGACCTGTACGATTGCATGGCTTTAGATTGTTACTCTTATCTTTAGGATATTCAGGGTAGCAGAACTGACCTGAATACAATATCTACAATTTAGAGCAGGACCCAGAGCCCCTTTTTTCTGCCCTGAATCCCCAAGGTTCAGAGATGTAAAATTCAGGAAGGATTTGAACTTTTTTTCTTTTTTTTCCTTTTTTTTCCCTTTTTTTTTTCCCATGAGAGTTGGTCTTTGTAAGTATATAAACCTAGTATGCCTGAGTTGCTTTTTGTTACTCAGTGGCTCAGTTAAGGAAATGAATTTTCATTGTCATAGTGAGTTTCAGGGCAACTGGCAGGACGTGTGGGATTTCAATTTGAGCAGCTATACAAATTAAAAAGAATATGTAAAATAGTTGGTGAGAAAATTTGGGAGTGCCCTCATGCTGACAGTCAAAAAAGTAACAATTTTTAGATTACACAAATTACTGTACCATATCAAACTGATAAAGGCTGATGTGGTCTTGAGGAAAAAAACCATGTTGAACAGTGGGAATATTTGACCTGGTTTCTCTTATAAGATTTGGATTCTTTCTAACACACATGTCCAGCTGTGGAGCTGCAAACAGGAAGAGGGGAAAAAAAAAAAAAACCACATGAAAATTGCAGTCTGAAGCCACAGAAGTTTTGCATAGATCTTGGAAAGAAGCAGCCATTGAGTCAGTGCTGCTCCATTTGTTTTTATTCTGAAACAAACTCAGGGACTTCTACTGACTTAGTAAGACCCAGCTATGGAGTATTTTAAAATGGGTGAAATAAACACAAAATAGCAGTACAAGGAAAAGTGTTTCTTATGCATTTGACCTTGCCTGAGGTGGTAAACATAGTAATGTAATGAAATCCTGCCTGCCTTTGAGGCTCCGAAACTCTTTGAAGTTAAAAGGTGCCACATACCTGACCCAGGTCAGAAGCAAGGCAGTGATCTGTGTTTTAAAGTCCTGCCACCCTTTCTGACAGGGTGAGTGATTTCTTTGTTATTTTTCACAGTTTTAAAGTAGTGATGAGATTTCTATTCCTTTTTGATGAGAAAGTTAAGGGAAGAGCGCTCTGCCCCAAATAGATATGCACTTCGATAACTGCCTTTTCTCCTGATGCAACTTGGGAATGTTGTATGAGTTTCACTCTCATCTCCTCAAGAAAAAAATTCTATGAAAGACTTTTAAGCTTGAAATTTTACTAAAATACAGCAGTTTTAGAGACCAGGTGTGTAACTCATTCATATGGATGAACACTCATATGTGTGAACATTCCTACTGACTTCCCTCGGACTAGATATGTGAGGATTGCACAATTGTGCCACAGGACTTAATTGAATTTTTATCTGACGTAGGACAGTGTGACCAAGTCTTGCATTTGCAACCTCATGTATTTAAGTAGTTTCAAAAGTGATTATTAAAATGCCTGGCTTGTGTTTCCGGTTTATGAGGTAAGAATCATGTCTCTGATGAAATAAATATAGAAGCTGAAAGTTGAAGTGTGTGTAATAACTGACCTGGGAGGCTTCTGGCCTCAGAACTTACCCAGCCTGTGATATGGACATCATCACATTGAAGGGGAGGATGTGGAAGCCCTTGCCAGTTGCTAGCAGATTATCCCATTTAGGACAAGTTTTTCTGTGTGACTTTGAGTGAGTTGCTGACAGCTAGACTTGGTAAAGCATTCAGGCACCTAAAAGTTAGGAATTCTGAGGTCTGATTTCCAAGACTCTAGTATGGGAATGAACTCCACAACCCAGACTGAAGCAATGAGGATTGATTCTGTAAGTTTGGAGAGTAAGGTACACCAGAATGGAATTGTAAGAGCTGAACAGGGAATTGAATAAATAGGTACATCCAGGTAACAGGGACAGCTGAGAACAGAAACAACATTCATAGTTCCTATCTTCATGTGGCGCCTGGCTGCAGGGAGGTATCACTACTCACTTGAGATTCACAAAGTAAAGGTCTCGATGTTTGTTTTCAAAGAGCTGAGCCAAGGTTATTCCTTTAAAATGGTGTCAAGCCCAGTAATTAACAGCATTTCCATGGCATGGGGAACTTCTGCTCAAGTCCATTCTTCTGTATTCAAGGGATGCAAGCCTCCTACTTTCTGGATAAGAGACATGCTCCACATCTTCTGAAATAACACTTTGGAGGTCAAAAAAATTTGCAACTTATTGGATAGGGAAAGCAGGGACCAAGCATAAACGTAAAAAACATGTCAGTAGATCTGTCAGGGATAGACAAGCCTTGGCTGCTGGTCCCTACGTCTAGGAGAGCTTCTCTCTTTTACTCATTTCTATTTAGTTCGTATAGAAAAGGAGTTGTAGCACTTCAGCTGTATAGTCTGGGCATGGTATCTTTTGGTTGCTTTTGATTGGAGACTGTAATCCCTGTTTGTTTGTTTTGTTTGTTTGTTTTTTCCCCCAAAGAACTTTTTTCTTTCAAGGTGTGTCTATCGAAGTTATCCTTTGTGGACATGCCTGGAACAGTGGAGCAGACAGAGGTGTGATACAGTCTTTGTGACAACTGAAATGTCCCACACCTGACAGTTCAAGGGCCTGCAAACTGTGCTCCATAAAACTGCCCTGTGTGAGAGTCTGGACAGGTCAGATAACGTAGAACAAATGTGCCCATATCAGTGACTTCTCTGACCCTCCTGCTGCTGTCTCACTGCCTTTCAGCTCTGCATCTTCAGGCCCCTTGTCAACCCAAACGGAAGTGCAAGAGGATACTCTAGGGATTTCTCAGGTTATTTCTGGGAGGCAGTTCATAGGCTCTGCTGCCTTTTCAGAGGTGCTGAGGTTTTCATTGGTGAGGACAAGGACCTCCTTCATTACATTGGGTTATTGTCCAGTGTCATGTCATGGACCCAATTGCTTGACACTCTGGCAAAGCATTGCGAAGCACTTCAGGATAAGCCTTGTGATACTGCTGGAAAGACAAATAATTTGGAAAAATACATAGCCTGTATGAAGGAAATAATAGCAAGGTACATTTTATTAGTTAACATCAGTGTATGATTTTTGCTTTTGCTGATTTATGATTAATACAGGCACTTCTGATGCCTGTATTACGCAATAAAGCCCATGTGTTTGTGTCAGGACACTGTATTAACTTTATGAGGGCATAGTATACCTATGAAAACAAGAGTGAGAGGCTTTATGGGTAGAGTTAGAATCACAGAATATTCTGGGTTGGAAGAGACCCACAAGGACCATCTAGTCCAACTCCTGGACTTGCATAGGACCATTCCCAAGAATCACACCATGTGCCTGAGAGCATTGTCCAAGCACTTCTTGAACTCTGTCAGGATGGTGCTGACCACTTCCCTGGGGAGGCTGTTCCAGTGCCCAGCCACCTTGTGAGTGAAGAACGTTTTCCTAATATGCAACCTAAACCTCCCCTGATACAACTTCATTCAATTCCCTTGGGTCCTGTCACTGGTCACCAGAGAGAAGAGATCAGTGCCTGCCCCTCTGCTTCCCCTCACGAGGAAGTTGTAGACCACGATGAGGTCTCCCCTCAGTCTCCACCAGGCTGAAGAAACCAAGTGACCTCAGCTGCTCCTCATATGGCTTCCCCTCAAGACCCTTCACTATCCTTGTTGCCCTCCTTTGGACATTCCCTAATAGTTTAATATCTTTCTTATATTATGGCACCTAAAACTGCCCCCAGCACTCGAGATGAGGCCGCCCCAGTGCAGAGCAGAGCAGGACAATCCCCTCCCTTGCCCAGCTGGCGATGCTGTGCCTGGTGGCCCCCAGGACATGCTTGGCCCTCCTGGCTGCCAGGGCACTGCTGACTCCTGTTCCACATACCATAGAACCGGACCCCCAGGTCCCATTCTGCAGCACTGCTTTCCAGCCTCTCATTCCCCAGTCTGTATTAGTATCTTGTTCTTACCAACTGGTACAGATAGAAAGATTAGATAAGTTTTTGGGCACAAAAAAACCTGTTTCTGTTCTAAAACAGGATCAGTAAGTGCAAAGCTAAATATCAATTTGAGCAAGTGTTGAGAGAAATGGTATCCGTACATACATTGGCTTTAAAATGGGATATGATATATATGAAATAGAGGAGATATTTGTGTGAGAGAAAGTAAGATGTTAAACGGTTATCTGCAAGGTGAAAGGGGTTAATTTATAGCCTGAGGAATATGGAGATACATTAGTATGAGCCATGGAGGATATGAGTTATTATAGATTTAATGTCTCTGAGTCCAAGGTTTCTGATATCTAGTGGAGTTGTGAGTTAATCTCCAAGATCAAATCTGGGATGTTTTTTGTAGCTTTCTGCTGGGAATCGGAGCTGAAGAGCAGAGGTCCACCGGAGTCTTCATGAGAAATATCTCACCACTGTCAGCTGCACCTCTATTTGCAGGCATTTTTGCTATGTGCAGGAGCTTGTGCTGGTGCATGGTACACAGCTCTACTCTCACAGCTCCTGTGACGGTGTTTGGTATGTGCTCTAGGGGTCTTTATTGTGCTAATAGGGGAGCAATGATAGGAGGAAGTGATCTTTATCAGATCAAACTCTTGGCACCTATTGTCAACTCAAGTGATTTTGAAATATGCTGATTCTATTTCAGGCCCGAAGAGAGTTCTGTGCCAAAAATTTGTACAGATTTTTGACTGCTCCACTTGGTTTGATAGATTGTATTGGCTCAACCTTGAAAACCTGGCACTATCTACGTCATTAGAAATTCAGGGTTACAGTAGTCTGTGACTACAGACTATTATAATAATGTCATCATTTTTTTCTTTTTTCCTTTTCTAAATTTTTGTGCAGGCACCAGTATCTCCTTTCAACTTGCTCACTGTAAAAATCCTAAGAGTGAGGAATGTCCGGAAGGCAGACTTGCGTGAGTACTTCTACTATTGTTGGATGGTTCTTACAATTTTTTAAAGAAAATATTTGGACAGTGTTATTGTTCTCAAATTGTGTAAGAATAAAAACATGTATTGCTGTAAGCTTGCAAGAATTATTTTTATTTTGATACTGAGGCATTGCTTTCTCCTCTTAAAGAGATTGACTCAAGCAAGGTAATGCATTTGATGTCTTTTTTTCATATCTTAGTGTATGAGATATATTTCCTACCCTTCTGATATCAGACTTAGCTGCTGATCTGAGGTCTGGTCTGCAAAACTGAAAATCCTTGTATTTTTAAGAAGAAAACTGAGTATTTCCTACAGAATTTCTGGATGGAAGAAAGAGGGAACCGGTAATGCAGATGTAAAATCAGCCATAGTAGGAAAGCCTATGGAAATAACAGAAGTACAAGCAAAACCATTCAGTTATTTCTGCAGAATTTGTACATATGCAGGAAGTGATGATAAAATCCGGTGTGTCTTGGGTGTGTCTTTATTTAACCTACAGAATGGAGCCATTTAAAAGTCAGAAAAAAAAATTAACAGAGCACTACTCTGAGCACTTGACAGGAGTTTAAGTGAGGGATAGTAAGGGGAAGCGAAAAAAGGATATCTAGAATAGAGACTTTAAAAGAAAAAACAAAAGATAGCCAGATCACAAAACAGGAGTTAATAGTGAGAAGAGCCCAAGATAGAAGAAATCTCTGCAGTAGGGAAGTCTACTGAGTCTGGTGATATCCAGTTGAGGAAGCCCTGTAACAATTCACCTCTGCCTCTGCAGACTAGTGGGCAACAGCTTGTTGAACCAGAGTGTATGATAGAAATTTAAAATGAATATCCTCAGTGGGAGAATGAGATTTGCAAAAGATGGAAAGAACAGCTTGGTCACTGTTTACATCTGACATTGACTCACCCAGGGGAGAGACTAGTTTAATTTTAAATTTTCCAATTCACTGAAGATCTTCCTCACAATTTCCATTCCACAGATGTGGGTCCTCAATAACCCACTCTTCTAGGTGCACTGAGACTTGTTCAGGTGCCTTTCAAAATGCAATTGTGCCACTGAATTACTTTCATGGAGAAATATGAATGATGAAACATCTGTTTAAAGAGGTTGGAAAGGCATGAAAGAAAAAGGTGAAATAAAGAGAATGAGAAAGCTCAAGTTTAAAGACCACATGAATAAATCTAAAAGATATGAAACAAAGAGAAAACTTGCACACTATGTTTCCCAAAATCTTGCCAAACATGGCTCAAAATCAATTTTCTTTTGGTAAGCTCAGAATTTCATGCAGCACATTACAGTTTCTAAGAAAATTTTACTTAATGTAATCTATATTTCAAGATTTTAACTTGTGTGATGAGTCAAGAGTAGAGGGAAAGCTTACCAGAGGTTGGATTTGGTGGTTTCTGGCAAGAGGGATGTGGCTAGATCACATGGAAGTTGTGTTTAACAACAGTACTTTTGAAAGACTGATTACTATCAGGAAAGAAATCTCTGCTGCACTTACCTGTGGTATTCTGGGTTACTTAAGCATCTTCCACAATGTAATACTACTGTGTTTCTTTATCTTTTTCCTGTGGTTCATTAGACAAAGTGAGATCACCTTGTAAGGTGTAAAGTTAGGAGTTTCTTGAAGTCCTATTTTTATGTACAGAAGCACACATTCTGTGAGCTTATAGTTGTATGCACAACTTTTTATTTATCAAAATCCAAATTTTAAAATGCCTAAATAGTGTTTTGCACCAACCAAATACATTATCTGACTAGGCCACCACTGCAATTGTATCTACAAACCCACATGAACAATTGAGTGTGCATTTCTGTATTCCTGTACTTCTGTACTTCCTGCTTGTGTTTCATTTCCTTATGGCTGTCCTTCTCAGGGCAACTTGCTCACAGTCATTCCTTATCACAGTGAATCATGAGGTCTTTTTTTTGCTAAACCTGTTGGCATGTCTGCCACACCATATAGCTTTCTTACTTGGTGTTCTGGTCTCAAGAGCAGATGAATATCTTATCCTGATCCTCTGGAGATGCCCCAAATTCAGAACTTGGGCATCCCAATAATTTGTTTAAAGTGTATCTGGCAGAGAGATCTGTAAGCTTTTCAGAAAGAGTATTTTCTTAACAGAAATTTTATTGTCTGAAGAAACTGGTATTATTGTGAAAAGTATGTCCATTTTTTTGTCTGCAGTGAGAAGGCTATTTCATGCAGGGTTTACTTTTTCTGAGGCATCAAAAAGGCAAACACTTCAGCTAGTTTTCCTTGAAACCTCAGTATTTTCACTATGGGAAAATGTCCCTTTTCAACCTGTTTCTAATGGTAAAAGTATGACGCTTGTTACAATTCCAAGTTAGAATTAATTTCCTCCACTTTAGCTTTCCAATTTTACTGGTTAAATCTTGGTGTTCCCTATGTCAATTTATTTCTCTTCCATGTATTTTCTCATTATTGAAGTGTTTGTGCTTTATTTATTGAAGTGAACCTTTCTTCTTTTTCATTGCCTCTCATGGTCCTATTTACTTTACCAGTGAAAAATAAAAATGCTTTAAAAACATTCCTCCCTACTGATGTTTCAGAATAAGATAATTTTAATAGATTTGACTAGAGGCATGAAAATCTAGACTGTTTTGGACCCTGGCATTGACTGCATCATGAGATCTTGGGCAAAGCATAGAATGGTTTGGGTTGAAAGAGACCTTAAAGATCATCTAGTTCCAACCCCTCTGCCATAAGCAGGGACACCTTCCACTAGATCAGGTTGATTAAAGCCCCATCTGGGGTGGAGGATGGTCTTGAACAGTTCCAAGAAACTCAAGTTTTCTCAATGTGCTTATTTGCGTAATCCTTACATTGCTACTGTGAAGTAATCAGTGTGTCTCATCCTCTTTGAAAATGGAAACTGTAGCATTTAATCACTATTAACCATTTGCATTTTCACCTTCTTACATTTGTGCCTCTGCTGAACATCTGATCAGGTGTGGCTTAGGCCTCTTTCTGGAAACCCTTTCCTTCCCACAGTCATTATTCAGATTTTGCTGATTGTGATAGCATGGTTTACTACACAATAAAGGCACAGCTTGGCTGGTAGGAAAACCTAAATCTGTGATTGTTACTGAGAGATAAAGAGGAAATACATGAAGTAATTCTTCTTAATATGATGTAATAACACTGTTACATGTTTTGAGCATGATGTGGGGATTGACTATGAACTGAATTATTTGGCCTCCTCTGACTCACAAGGTTGATGTAAGAGCCAGGTGACCGGCTGAGCATTGCTAATGTGAAATAGGGAGATTGCACTACCAGTGTGAGAGAAAGGCCATCGACACCTGTATCGTGCTTCTGTTAAGTCTCACTCCCTGGAGTTCTCCCACCAAACTTGAGGACTCAGAATACAGGAGAAGCTGATGTCTTCACTGGCACTCATGGCTTCCTTCCCCAGACATGAGTGGTGGCAGCATCCTTCCAGTCTGCAGATAGAGTTGTAGGAGGGATTGAACAGACAGTAATTTAATTATGGTGATGAAACTGATTTTGTTTTCTGAAAGAACTACTGAGAAAGACAAAACTTTTAAAAGCTTTGTCAAATATTTGAATGAATAAGAAACTGGCACATTCTGATTTGTGATAAGGAAATCAAACTTTTCAGCTTTGATGGGAGAACACTTTTTTTGTGTTATTCTTCATTTAAGCCAGCACTTCATTAAAGGCTTTCATTAGGTTAAGGTACCAAATCTGGGGAAGAAATTACAGAAAACAAGTCTCTCTATAGCCCAGGTTGAAGGTTATGAGGTATGTTGCCTGTCCCAGCCATTCAGATAATCATGAAGACAAAGCTAAACACAGCATGTACTGTATGTGGAGGACAGTGCAATTTCAAATATAAAGTAACATTAAAAGAAAAAAAAGTATGTCTAAGAGTGAAAAGGTGTAAATGGACATGGCAAATGTGTGAGGACGTCTGTTTTCCTGTAAGTGCTTCATTGTATCATTTACTCCTAATCCTGTATATCTTAGGAAGAAAGCCCCAACTGTGCTCTCTTTGTCTTATTAGGGTTAAATGGGCACTATGCAGTAATTCTTTCTCTGGATACATTTTAACTGTGGTCATCTTCTCCCTGTACAGTCACACTTTCAGATTGTTATGTGACACTGTGGCTGCCTACTGCCTCATCTGAGAAGGTTAGGACCAGGACCATCAGGAACAGCAAAAATCCTGTTTGGAACGAAGCTTTCTGTTACAAGATCGACCGCCGTGTCAAGGTAATGAACATCAGCTGTTTTCACCATCTGATATCTGAAGGTAGTCATTAGATTACACAGAACTACAGTAAACCAATACATATAGAGCTAGTTTCCAAACACTGAAGATGTTAAAGATTCCTCAGGAAAAAAACCCCTGTTGCTTACATCCTTAGTGTTGTTCTATTCCTGTTATTTGTTACTTAAATATCTACTATACTGCAATAAGAAAGAATTAAATGCCCTTCAGAATACAGCCTTACTATCCGATTGCCAATCTTGACCTATACGAGTGA
The DNA here is from genome assembly GCA_013397775.1 of Eulacestoma nigropectus. Classification (NCBI taxonomy): domain Eukaryota; kingdom Metazoa; phylum Chordata; class Aves; order Passeriformes; genus Eulacestoma; species Eulacestoma nigropectus. Next base: position 677,891 of record VZTE01004638.1, on the reverse strand, counting down.
AAACCAAGAAAATGATCATATAAAAATAATAGCAAAATCACTCATTTCTAGATATTTTGAAAATCCTTTCAGCTGTCTTTATGTACCTGTGGCTGTTTTATACACTTAGAACCAAAGGCCATAAAATAAATGTAGAAATATTTAATGCAGTTATTTATCACAAATTCATGAATGTTCTGCATGACCTGCTTGTCTTGTCTGCCTGGGGAAATCAAATAAGCCTGCTTCTTTTTTGTATGTAGAGTTACCAGTAATGTGACATCTAATAATCCCAAATCTCTTTCCCTTTTCTCTTTCCCTTTCTCCTTTTTCCTCCGTCCCATAAAACTGGAGGAGCAAGGAAAGAAAACCTAGTCTTGAGATTTTCCTGCCTTATGGAGCTCTTAGATATAGCAGTAACTCCATTATATTTTTAACCTCTTCATGCAGAATGTGCTGGAGCTGAAGGTCTGTGATGAAGACACAGTCACCAGGGATGATGAACTCTGCACAGTCCTCTTTGACATAGATAAACTCACTGTAGGACGTACTGTCCGCGTCAAGTTTCAGCTGAATCCACAGGTGAGCAACGGAACTGGTGAGAACAAAAGTAAATTCGCTCCTTCCATCTCAGTAGATCCTTTTACAGTGTTTCATTATAGGAACCATCTACTTAAACTGTATTTTGCTGCTGTTTTAAGAAAGACTTCAGTGCATGCTTTATGGCAGCTTTTGTTGAGAACAAATATCCATGCTAAAAATCTAGGATGGAACCAGCTAGAACTAGTTATCCAGAGTCTTAATTCTGAATATTTCTGAGATGTTTGCTGGCTCTTGGTGTAAATTCTTAATTTTTAGCCCCTTTTAATTGTAATGGTATTAAAGAGGCTAATTCTTTTTGTGTTGGGGATTAAAATCTGAACAAATGGCTGTTTTAGCAGAATAACAGTTCTTAAGCATGCAGACATGCTTATAAAGCATTTAGATTTCAAAAAACTAGTTTTAGCAACTGCTTTTTCAATATCTTAAAATTCAATATCTTCAGTTGACACTACGGTTTTCTTACATACTGGGAATTTTCCTAAATTCTATTCTAAATGCATATTTTAAAAATTATATGTAACTGGTATGACGAAAGCTGTGAAGAAAAATAAGTAATCTTTCTTTTTTTTTTCTCCTCTCTTCAGGCACGTGAGGAGCTGGAGGTGGAGTTCACATTGCAGAACACGTGAGTAGAGTCCTAAATTCTTAATAAAGTATTATATTCAGTATAAAAATAATCTGAAAATCTGGTTCATATATGATAGTGCTTCTTAAACTTGCAGTCTCTAAAAGCAGTATCTAGATATTTTCATTCACGTCTAGTAAAATAGAATTTTAGAATGCATATTTTTAGATTTCAAATATATGAAATGTAATTTTTTTTTTCCCCTGTTTGAATTCTGCGTCATGGGCACCAACTTCCTCCTGTTCTCTTTTTTCTCATTGGATCAATGAGATACACATGGAAGTATGAGGACAATGACAATGTTCAGGAAGTTTTGACCCTTAGGAGGACTGCCAAGCCTAAGTGCCTTAATTACCCCCTTCTTGGGGAATCTGGGTTTTCAAATCCACAACATTATAAAATGCCCTTCCGTAAGTTGATCTATTCTATTCATCTGGCTACACATGGGGAGCTGTGGTAGAGAAAGGAACCAAATATTCTGCATAAAGCAAGGTCCAAAGACCACTGTGGGAGGCTGAAGACTGAGGAACTGGGAAAGCTGGAGGAGCAGCAGTAGCTTCACTTGGTAGGCTTGAAAGCTGTTGGTGGAGTTTTACTGTTTAGAGGATGCGTTTGTTTCAGGTAATTCATGCTGTGAATCTGGGAAACTGTCACTCGAACTGGAAAGGGAATCTTTTGCAAGATCATGGTTATTCTAGTCTGTCTCCAAAATATGCTTCCTGACTCTGAGGAAGCCACCTGAAAGGATTTCTGTTACCAGTTCAATCCATGTTATTGGACTGAATGTATTGTTAACCTTAGAGAAGGTACTGCTCTTAGATGGTACTGCTGGAACCTTCTGAAGGCATTTGGGGCACTTCAGGAGGCCTAGCAGGATAATACGTGGGTGGACACTGAATTCCTGACAGCAGCAGAAATAAGAACTTGCAAGTGAAAGGACAGTAGCTCAATGTTAAGAATGGAGAAGGAAAGTTATCACCATGTTCCCACACAAAACAGCTATCAGCACCAAAAGAGTCTCTGAATTTCTTGTGGAGACTCATCAGGGTAGATTGTTTGTTGTTTACTGTGCACCAGAACTGGCAAAAGGCCTGGCTACATCAAGGTCAATGGTGCCTGTCACACCTCAGGAGTGTCACAACATCAGTAATGGCAACAGGGAAGCTCCAGTAGGCATCCCAAATATCCTTTCAAGTGTTCTCCTTTAGCAAATTACAGGATGGCTTATGGAGTTGATACATAGAATCACACTCTTGATAATTCTGTCTTTTCATGGAGGAGGTCCAGGAAGGTTGTCTGGCTCGGATGGTGTGCACAAGTGGGTTTGCATATGGGAATGGAGGCTGGAACTTGTCTTGGAGCATGTGTGCCATCAGCTCTGGGCCAAACTCTTCTGTCTGACCTTGCAGCCAAGTGCCTTTTCCCGGAGTTGTATTCAATAAAGTCAGAAATGGGACAATTTTTGCAAGTGATGCCTGAGTAGGAATTCTACTGGTTGGAGGATGATGGTTGGAACTGTACCAATAAAAAGGATCCTTTGCAGGATCAAGGAAGAGGTTTTAAAAAGCATAACAGTCATGGCTCGGTTGCTCCAGCAAGAAGGCATCTGATCTACTTTTTTTCATTCATAGTGTGGTTCCTGAGTGACCAATGTAATAGTTGTGGCCTGAAGAACTCCACATGCAAAGGCAAGAATTTGCTGCATTATAAGTGAGGGAATGTCCCTGTGAAGTCACAGTAGGACTGAGAAAATGGGTTTCCTGTTGGAAGGCAGATAGGCCTCTCTCCTACTATCTGTCATTGGCACTTCTTGCATTTGTGTGGTGGTCAATGCTGTTCTGCCCATCAGCTGAGTCTGAAATAATGGTCTAAGTACATCTGAATTCGTTAGATATTGTGATCTGCGTAGGATATTGAGAGGGTGGGTTTCTTCCCTCAGTTTGGAATGTGTGATGTCAGCAGTAATTAATGAAAGGATTTGCCCACTAAAATTGTAGACAATGGATTTCATAGATAAACTAGAGAGCCCTGGAAAGGCTGAACAACTGAAGTGAAATAGTTTAGATGGGTCACCAGAAAGCTATGGACCCAAACCAAGCTCTGCTGGGTTGAACAAGCTCAGCAGGTTTTGGCAAGGTTTTTGTCATTGGTGGATAGGAGAAGTGTTGACAGAGATAAAAGAGAATTTTCAGAGGGAGAGAGCCCTCTGATAACAAGGAGTACACCTAAGCATGTGGGATAGTTTCTAGAAATCCTGTATTGTGATGGGAACAATGAGAAAGTGTTTTTTGGGGGGTAATACGGCAGTTAATTTCTGGAATTAATAATTAATCCCATGAACAAATTTTCCTGATACTATTTATCCATAGTTTTTAATTTCTTCCTCATCTTCATTCTAGATTTTACTAATTGCAAAATTTACTACGTTAGCTTGTTCTTTCTTTCCAGCATTTCAGATGAATAATATCACACATGAAGTGTAACCCCAGGCCAAGAATGTTTCCTGGGGTGCACCTATGATAGTGGCTTTGCCACTCCTATTTTTGTTTGCCTGTAACCTCACTGCAAAGGTTGTGTTTCGTGTTACTTTTACCAAAAAGAACATTATAAAAATTACCTCATGATACATTGGAGGGCTGTACGAAATTTGTTCCTGCATCCATTCCCATTACATTTTATTTAAAATGGAAGAGAAGCTTCATTTTGGTACTGGGTTTCCACAACTGCAAGATGAATACCCTCTCTAGTTTTGCCTCACCCTTAGGCCACTGCTGCAGTACCAGCAAATGCTCACCTCTCTGCTGCAGAGTGGCAGGCACTGAGGGCCAGATGTTTGATCCTAACGACAGAGAGAGGAAGGCATGCTCCTTCCTCCAAGTGCCTTTTCACCAGCAACCGAGCCAAGGGATTGCAAATGCCTGCCCAATGTTTTCTGGGCCCATAACACGAGCCCAGATGGCGTGAGAGCTGCTGCACTTGGGCAGCAGTGACAGAAAAGGTAAGGCCCTTGTACACAGGTGGCTGATTCATGTGCTTTAGTGCTTTTTGTGTTATTTTCTGGTGATTATCAGTGGTAACCTGGGCTTTCTCCCCTGTGTCTCCACTGGCAGGGTCCAGCACCAGAACGAGCCCATACGTGTTGCTACAGGGACGGGGTCCCGCTGGACTAGGTGGCTGCGCTCGCTCAACATCCCCCTCCCCTCCGACTTCTACTGAAGCCCACACTCAGCACTGCGGGGCCGCAAAAAAGGCTTCTGGTGAACTGCAAGGTAATTTAAGTTTCCAAGGAAAGGTCTGAGAACCCCAGGGTATTTGCTGTACCTGCTGATTTTCTTTCTGGCCTCTTTTATCTTTCAGATGTCTCAAGATGAGGAAGTGCACCTCTAACAACTCTGAGAAGAATGAAGGACCACTTGTACACAACCTTTCATCTCCACTTCCTCTCCATATTTTTTTTCCAAATGCGAAAGACTATGTATAAAACAACGCCCAATTAACACAAATAAATGTAAATAGGTGTACAAAAAGCTGTATAAAAGTTAAATATTAATTATTGAAATATGGCAAAAGCAGGATTTTTAGAAAATAAAAGTCTTTTTTTTCCTTTCTGTAGTTCTGCTGTGTTATTTTGAGAAATACCCCTCATGTGAAGGGGGAACCAGCAGATCATGCTAGCCATTTGGTTTGGACACTGCTGAGAAACCCTCAGGCTGAGTCTCTGTCCACTGGGGGCCAAATGTACTGTTTGTATTTGTGTGTGGAGGAGCACTGAAAGCAAAAGTTTTAAGTCAAGAAAGAACCTTTGAAATGAATACAGCTTTCTTTACTGAAACAATACCACCCCCCATGCTTCTCTTGGGTTGTCAGAAAGCTCAGAATAGTAGCCTGCATTATTATGGAAGCTACCAAAGGAAAGGAAAGCTGGATCTGATGTGAAAGAATTCAAATTTTGTAGACAGGTATCAAAAAATACACATTCTCTGGTGAAATGAAGCACATTAGCCTATTCTAAATGAGAACTGCAATATAAGAACCTGTGTGACTGTAAGTTCCTATACAAAATGCCTTGTCCATTTCATTGTAAGTCAGGCATAATCCAAAAAGAAGGCAGCAGTTTGATGTACACCAGGCGTTGGGAAATGATCCCTGGGCTCATAGAGTCCACTGCAGCCTTAGGCACTCCTTCAACAGACTTTTAGTGAGGATGGATGCCCAGAGTCTCTGTTTTTGTCTTTCCCTGCTACAGGCCATAATATGCTCCCAATTCTCCCAGTGAAACTGAGGTCTGCAATAAAAAGAGGCCACAAATCACGAACTGTGATGGAGAAGAGAAAAGGAGCGTTAACCTGTGTAATGAGGGCTGTCTAATAGTGGGTTTGTTGTTAGAGAAATTATCAGCTAATCCCAACAAGTGAAAGTTATTCAGTGGTCCAAAGATAGGCAAAATATTCAAAGGTCCCTGCCAACCTGAGTTCTTCTGCACCCAGCTCAGCTATGCTTCTAGCCACGGCTGATTTACTAAAATTCAGAGAAAGATGAGTGCCCTTGCTCTTCTTAAAACAAGGGTATGGACCACCAGGTTAAAAAAAAGTTAAAAAATTAAAGCATCTGTCTTTTGCTGTGACCAGCAGAAGCCTTAAAATTTGGGATATAGAAGTTAAAAGAGCAGCATGGGGAGTAACAAGTGACAGCAGCTGGTCTTCCTTACAGCGGTGGCAGCAGAGGTGCCAACCCAATAGAGACATCTCAGCCATTGGTCCTTAATGACTGAGGTGTCCTGGTTCTTCCCAGGAGCCTTCCAAGCTCTGCTCTGTTCTGTACAACAGTGCAGGTTCTCCCACTCTGTTCAAAGGTCATGCCTCTAACCTCCAAACTTTGAGCCTAACTTTATACTTTGCTGATACCAGTACCTCAAATAATACTACACTTTACTGGATGTTTACCTCCCTGAAGAGATATCTTTACCTGTCTTTGCACTTTCATTCCATCAGGCTATGCAGGCTGAGGTCTTTTAGTATCTGTCATTTTGTTTCTTGCTTTCCTTAATTTTTTAATGAGGTATTTGAGGATGATGATACCATATGTCCTGTAATGTTACAACTACTTGACTACAAAACAGTAATTAAGTACAACAATTTGTGTCTGAAACAAAACTTGAGTGGTACTTACACCCATTTACCTGTGTGCAGGTGGAAACACTGAGTGTATTTTTACCAATTCCTGACCAATATTCTTTAAACTCTTTTAAAATACATTTTCAAAAAAAAAAATCTTACAAAATTTTAAAGTGTATAACTGGGTTTTTTTGATGGGAGGTGTTTGCTTGGGTTTTGTTGTTGATGTTTTCGTATAATGGAAAGTTTTTCTTGAATGTTCTGCACTGTATTTAGCCAGTTCATATTTTTCTTTTAAAGGAAAATACTGACTTGGAAACGAAACTTCAAACTGTTTATGAGCTTTGCAATTTTGAGTGAATACTATCGTGTGTGTTTATAATGAAATCTAATTGTTGTGATAAATGTTCACTCTAAGTAGATAATAATGATGTCATTCATCTAATTTTGAAGGAATTGTATTGTCTGGTTTCAGCTGAGATAAAACACATACATCAAGTACAGAATTACATGAGACCTCAAAATGTGTAATCCATGGCTTGTAAAGTCTGAATAAACAGCTCATACTCTCTGCAGCAGGTTGGGGAGTCAGTGCTCAATCCTTGCAAAGTTACATATGTATGTATTCCCTTGGGAGTAATCTGAGCTCTTAAGACATTATATGAATTTACATCTGTAATTTAATGAAATGGTAAATTATAAGATATCCTTAATGAGATACTGCCAGATTTTTCTGATGGAAAAATATTTTAGAATATAAAAATTGTTGGCTGCAGTATATGAATTCACCCCTGCCCTTAGATGTGTAAACACATCTATACGTACAGTGATCTATTACAATCTTGTGTGTGATATGCAGATCACTTAATAGAGGTAAATACAATTTCTTCTGCCATGATGGAAATTTTTTTATAAGTTGTGGAAATCTAGGCAGTAGTATTAGTTTTTGAAGTACAAAAACTTGGATAAAACTCTGTAATGCTTAAATGAATCAAGATGGATTTAACAGCTGCAGCTGTCCTCAAACTCAATATGTCATGTACCAGTATTCATTGCATGGTTTACTAAAGCAAGTGTATAAGACCATAGGAGTAGAAACTCAGCTGCATATTTATCATGAGTGGATGGAAAAAATTGCAACTCAGCTCATCACCTAATCCTAAGCTTTAAAGTATTTTTGAGTGAGAACATTAAGGTCAGAAATATCAAAGGTGATGGGGGGAAACAACTAATGTGTTAACCATAGACTTAAATATTTGTCTGAGTTTTCCCACCGGTGACATTATCTTCCTCTTTTTTTTTCAGTCTGGACTATCCTGATGGCATTATTACAAATGGAGTACTAGTGGTAAAATATATATTTATTACGATCTTTCTTGTGCCTGAATAACAAGTGTTCATGTTTCTAACTCTGGAAACTTTGAGCTCTGTCCCAAAGGACACAGTAGTGCCACCTACTTTCTTCTACAAACCATAGGCTCAGAGCTATCAGGAGTTAATGAAGAAAGCGTTACAATGCTCATAAAAATAGTCCCATATCTTAATATGCTCATTATTTTGAATACGGCTCATGTTCTTTACTTAACTGTCTGTCCAAGTTCAAGCAGCTCATGAGTTGTTCCCCTTTATTTCAGTTTCAGAAAGAAATACCATATCACTATTGCCCTCATGTTACCTGAAGACATAGTAATAGAATTGTCTTGCTCATTGATCAGCCGGAGGGGTTGGTTGGGAACAGTATGAATCACTTGCAATGACATTTACACTTCTCTCAATCATCATTTATCCTCTCTTCCTGCAGGCACGTGAGGTTTCCTGTTTGGAGGTTAGAGTGGATACAGGGAAGCTGAAGCAGCAATCCACAAGTGAGGTTATTGCTTCATTAGCCTATTGTGCTTGTGTTGTAATTCAGTCATTATAACAGATGTTGAAAAAAATTAATAATCCATTGTGCACGTTGCTCTGTGTCATGTAATACTTAGCTTTGCCATGCCCCACCTTGCAGAAAGATTGTATCGGTCAAAATTCAAGTTTGTCAAGTATTTAGTTACGAGGCAAATCTTAAACTGATGCAAAAAATAGAGCCACACATACTAGAATGAGAAACTTGGAAAAATTTGGTTGGTTCTCTTTCTTTATTGCTTGTTCAAAACAAATTTTTCTAACTAAGTGTGATCTTTTAAAATTATCTTATAACTAATGTGCAGAAATCTTATCCCATATGTTTGATTTGGGCTTGAGTACGTACAATGTTTCTGCACATTTAGGGTCCTGAAGGAGCCTCTTTTTTTTTGCTTCTTTAGCAAAGTAATAAACCTAAGTTTAAATGTAAAGTTGTATCACAGGGATCTTCGCAAGTTGCAGGAAAGAACTCTGCTACCATAGAATCACCAAAACAGTACTTTGTCTATAAAATGTAGCTCTAACAAATACAGCAGGATTCTTCACTAGTTTTTCAGTAGATTCAAATGAACAGTAGCTTGAAAAGCTGGTCCTGGGACAAATCTCAAAAACTCATGACTGTTCTGAGTTAATTCGTCAATGGAAAACTGACTTCTATGAAGAAAAGGGTAGCAATGACTGAGTTGCATTGCAGGAAGTTTCAGACTGAGATGTAACATGAGGAGGAAAGGTTAGTGTCCTAAAATTATATGTCTTTTGGCCCTGATCTTGCCAGAGAACAGCATATGATCTCTCTGTAAACATAAAGGCTTTTCTGTACAAGAAACACAGCCTTCAGGTTGTTTCAGTTTTGGTGACATGAGGGCACATGCCAAGTAGTCTGCTTGAGTTTTGGGTTTATAGAATTATTTGACTATTAGTCTTAATATTACAAAATGTGTACTATGAACCAGAACAGACTGCCATCAAATAAATAACTTTTATGCAACATGAATAATCTAAAATGCCTTTAAACTGACACTCCTTTAAATCTAAATCTTGGTTTAATTTATTCACAGACAGCATCTAACAAGTAGCAAGCTATAGTATTTTAAAAATCTGTGAATTTTGTATATTGATTATTTACACAGATTCACCAAGATATTTTATATCAGTTTTCAGTCTGTTTTGGCCACCTGAAGTCTGCTTAGTCATTGTGGTATAAGGAAAATTCAACAAAAAGTGTGCAGAATAGAGGCAGATTGGGGTTTTTTATTAGATATGTGTGTTTGCTTGTAATAGTTAAAATTCTGCTCGTTCCTTGCCTCTCTGTGTAGACCCCGAGCTTACATTTACAGTGAAAGGATCACATGAAGGAAGCCAGAAGATTTTACTGGACTCTGGCCCCAGCCTTCATATAATCATGTTTCACTGCATCATAAACGACCAGACAAGACTGGATATTCTATTACCAGAAGAGGTAAGTTCTCCTCCTGTCTGTTATTATTAACCCAAATGAAATTAGAACAAGAAGTTAATAGAATCAGTAAACTGAACTAGCCTTCTTAATGGGGAAGTTCTAGAGATGATAAACCTTTTGTGTGTTAATACCCAATTGCTTTTTACATTTTTTAAGTTGGCTGATGGAAATGAAACAGAGAAATCTGGGGTCCTTTCCTTTCCTCTGAATTCACTCCCTTTGCAGAAGGAAATAATGCTAGAAGAGGTGAGTGTTTTTAAAATGTGCTTAATATTGTCCTGCCAGAAATGAAGTTACCAAGTCAACAAAATCACCGTAGAAAATTGTACAACTCTTTAGTAGAAATTTTAAAAAAATTTAAGGTTGTCATATTCACCTTTAAGGAAGAAGGTGTCAACAATTACTTTAATAATACAAAAATTGTTGCAAACCTGCACCCCACAGTTAGGATTAAGTGGTTTCAAGGAACTAAAAATGACTGTCATATGCACATGCATTCAAAACCACTTTTTTTTTTTTTTTTTTTTTTAAATATTGGGGTGATACTGCAATGGCTAATAACTGGAAAAAGACCAATGCAGATTATGAGCTTAGTTCAGATTTTAGTTTGTCTAAATATTGACACTGGGGGTTCTTTTGTGTGTATTTTTAAAAAATTTTATTTTAATAAGGTAACTTTTCTCATTCTTGTTGCCCCTTCTAAGTGTGCACACTGGGAACTGATGTAAACATGCAAGCTTGTGGCACTCTATCTGCCCCAAACACACAGGCTTATTAGAGAAGAGAAAATTCAATTCCAGGGCAGGGAATTATTTGTATAAAAATAATGTCCTTAGCCATATGATTTATTATTTGAGAACCACCTCTCTTAGTCTGAGCATTGCCTGAACTTGAAGGAAAGAAATATTTTAAAATTTGGTGGTAATTAGCTTTACCTTTCTCATTTTCTAGGATAATTCATTTCACTTGTGCTTGACAGCGAGAAAATGGTAAGACAGCCTCTTTTTGTCCTATGATCCAGGACTACTGTAAACTAGTTATGTAGGCTTTTTCTGTGATAGGTGGAGAGATGAGCCTGAGTGCTTTGTGTTGCACTCACGTGGTGCCTGAGCTAAGTGCAAGTCTGCTGCAGTTAGAGGACTGTGCAATTCGGTATGAGCTTGTGAGCCTTCATTCAGAGTAAATTAGTCTGCTTATGCCTGGTGTTCTCGCACATGAATAAAGCTGCACTATTCACATATTAATTTTATTTCCCATTTATGCCAATAGTTAGATCTGCACAATGACTGAGATAAATTCTGTCAGTCTTTAACTTTGCAAAATCACCAAAACAAGCATAGGATAGCCTGGTTTCTGCCCCTTCTGCTTCACCGAGCAGAATGGGAGCTGAGACCCGACCAGCTGCACCTCTGCCAACCCACTTGCAGGGAGAGAATTGCACCAGTGATAGGTAAAATTGAAGGCAATGAGGTTTTATGGTACAGCTGAAAACTTCCTATGGTTCACAGCACCCCCACTACTGGGTGCTATACCGAAGGGAAGCAAGGTGGATTTTCACAGCACGGGAGAACTTTGTGTAAATGGGGAGCTACCTGTACAACCTCAGCTCATAACAAAATATACTGACATGTAAATTTAACAGGCACAGATATAGAAAGAAAGCAAGAAAAAAATTTAATCTACTGCTAAAAGAGTTGTTTGGTTTTTGTAAGGTAAATCATTTTACCTACTTCTGTTTTCAAAATAACACTATGTGATAAATCAAATTTGCTGGAGAACAGAGTTTAGTAGCATTAATCCTTGAAACATTCATATTTGTGAAATATTGGTGAAAATTATTTTCAGGATAGAGTTTGCAGCCACCAGAGGGTGATGTGACCCAGAAGATTTGGTCAATATTTAGTGTTCTTCTCAGTAATAAGCGTATTTATGTTGCTGAAGGCACAGAACTTTAGCTGCCATTTGATTGGGTTTGCACCTTTTTTTCTGAATTTTTTTTTTTGCTTGTGCTTCACGTTTCTCAAGGGACAAAATTCCATGTGTCCGCACATGTGAAAGAAAGACAGTGATGGATATTCTTGTATATTTGCAGGATGAAGCTTGCAAATGCTTATCTAAGAATCTGTTCAGGACACAGGTGAAAGGCTGGATTTCCCAAGACAGAGGCCGAACAGGGGATGATGCTTGATTTGCAGCTCAATATCCATCATATAACTCATTAGAACTCTCACTTTAAATGCTGTTAGTGGATTGTCAAAAGCTGAGAAAAAGTGATGATGTCATCACTTGAATTTTCCAGGATGTCATAGTGATAAACAGGAATGGATACAGAAAAAAATATTTCTGAAATTACTCCTTTTGGTGATCTTTCCCTGACTTGTGTGTCTTGTCCTTGTCTCCATGTTCACAAGAAATCTAAAGTACCTTGGAAACTCCTCTTCATCCTCACTGCTATTTCTTGCTGGCATTAGAAATTCTTATTTTTCTTCTTTCCTTTATCAATATGCAGACTTGGAAATAACTTGTTTTACAGATGATTCATTTTTTGATTACCTGTCCTACAGATCTTGATATAAGCTGTAATCGATGTGTGCATTGATTTGTCCCATTGTCTATTCTAGCTCAGGAGACCTGGATGTGCGCTTGGGGTTTAGCCTGTGCGTGGAAGAGCAGGACTTCCTGCGGAAAAGGAAGAAATATGTTGCTGCTGCTCTGAAAAAGATTCTTAATTTGGAGGAGGATCTGAAAGAGCATGAGGCAAGCCAATACTGTCACTGGTAGCAACTGCTCTCTGGAGATCAGGGCCTGGCTCACAAATTCAAACAACAAGTAAAATCCCAGTTTAATTAATCCTGCTGGTGTGGGTCAGGCCTGGTCACCTAGGGCAAGGGATGAGCAAGAGAAGCAGTGGCCTGTTAATGTAGCAAAGCAGGGGAGGCAGGATAATGTCTTTACAGACCCAAAAACTTCTCAACAACTCCTCGAACAGTCCATTCCTGTTTGTTCTTGGTATTACCCATAGGTCTCAGGAGGAAAATTTATAGTGGGCAGACACGGAGCAGCTGGGGGATGCTGCCTGGGAAACAGAGGGCCTTAACTCAGTGACAGAGACAAGGTGGTGGCCATGGCACATGTGTAAAGGGTTTTGAGAGGAAGAAACAAAAATTTTCACACAGACATCTGAATAAAAATTCTTGGAGTAGTTTCTGCAGCAAAAAAGGTGTATTGTTGGGAAAAATGAGGGATAGAATAAAACCATCAAGCTGGCAAAGAAGAGTAGTTCTTACAGCATCACTGAGTTGCAGATGTAATAGCTGATTTTAAGTTTAGGTGTATCATTCTAGATCCTGTTCCTGCCTCTGTAATTGAGCAATAGGTTTTGCAACTGCTGATGCCTAACTGGATTGCTTACCATCAGAAAAACACAAACATACCAATAGCAAGAACACTCTTTAGCTAACAGTTAAAAAAAAAATGCAGTGGAAAATATTATTCAAAAGTATTAGTTTGGATTTCAGAGCAGAGAATAATACAGGAAACAGAGTTTTCAAGAAAGCTGGAAAGAACATTTTTACACATTTTTACATAGCTGTCTGAGATTTTCCTCACACATAGAAAACTGTTTTCTGAGAAATTCTTATTACTCTGGCTCTCCTGTTCATGTGTTTAACTTGAGAATTATGGGAAAATATCCCTTCTACCTTGTTAGCTGACTTACATTTGAACAGAAAAAAAATCATTTGAGTTTTAACTTATAATAAAATAGATTAGAAAATGTAAACCCCAGAATATAATTTTTGGAGTTTATTCTGATTTTAGTTAAGATTATGAAATTTTCCTAATTATTTTTTTATAAAATTTTCTAGATTTAAGATCTTAAAGAGTTTAGAGTAGGAAGAACACCTGTTTTATGGGTTTTATGTGCTTTTGTTTTTTCATAGAGCAGGAGAATTATTTTCTTCATTCTCTATTCATTGACTTTAGAACACAGATTCCTTTATGAATTTAGAAGCTAATACTTGAAAGGTATAAATAGACATTTTCCATGGGACGTGTAAGCATCCACACTCCGGATGCTAACAGAAGCAAAGGGTGTACTAGATCAGGAAAAGATTAGGAGAAGAATAGCCTGTCTCTTCAATTACTCTTGGACCATGGAGGGGGAAAACCCTATCAATGACTGTGTCTCAGGACATAGAGTAATTAATGGCCTGGGGCCAGGAAGGCTTTGGCTATTGTGTGGTCTGGCTGATTACAGGGTGCTGTGCATTCCTCTGTGACACTGGTCATTGTTAGGGGCAGAATCATGGATCCATAATCTGCTGCGGTGTGGTAAATCCTGTATTTTCTATGACAGCTTCTAATAATACTATTTGAGAAAAATTCCAGGGTGGTGAGGTTGATTTCCAGTTATATGTTAAGTAAACAGCTTCCCACCCCATCTGAGCGGGTAAGACACAAGCCTTCCTTCTCGCATCAGTCAGGCGGCGGCAAACAAGCCTTTTGCAACAATCACATCGTTTTCATGCCAAGTAGCATCCCTGCTTGTATCAGTGCCTGCAACCTGTTATCTGATTTCTGCAGTAAGGGTTGTTTGTGTCTAACACTTGCACGGCTTTCGCTCCTTCTGCCTTGCTGTGTTGAACAGGTGCCAGTGGTGGCCATCACGACAACTGGGGGAGGAACGAGATCACTCACAGCGATGTATGGCAGCCTGCTGGGCCTCCAGAAACTCAACCTGTTAGACTGCATTTCCTACATCGGGGGTTTATCGGGTACCACATGGTGAGAATGACCCAAACAAAGTTTATGTGTTCTCTGCTCAATATTGTTGACTCTGTACAACACCGTTAGCTTATATGGCTCTTAGCAAAGTAAAAGCATTTCCATTCTCCCCACAGTCTCCTCTCTGTCCACCTGGAGTAAATAAACAAAACATACCGATTAAGAGATCAATCACCACATTCATTAACTGCTTTTGTCACCCCACTGACTCAGTCTATGCCTGATATTTTCATCTAAATGCTCTATTCCCTTTTCATATTTTATCAATTATACCTTAGACTAAATGCAATGAATTTGTCTTTAGACTGGAAATTGAAGAAAGATGGGAAGAAGGATTTATGCCTGCCATTTGCTGGTTATTCTCACTTCCATTTTGGATTTACAGTGCATCTCCCTCTGGTAAAAGATGTATTTGGGGCTAGTGGAATTAATACTGAGACAGAAAGTCCAACAAATGACATCAAGTTACTGACCTTGGAGAGATGGCAGCTATGGTGGCTCATTGTGAAGTGCTCTCTTCTCCCAGTGGGCATAGAGCAGATGATGTCGTACTTAAAATAAATGAAGTATTTAATCAAGTAGGTTCTAGGTAACCCCACTCCTCCACACCTGTTTGGAAATGGAGAATTTTTTTTCACGGAGTTGTGTGTCACTTTATGTAAGTCCAAACTTTAATGGTCAATTTTTCTTTTAACTCCTTTGTTTGTATGTGGAGTGTCCCTGTCTGTGTTATGATTTCAAGGAGACAAGTAAGAATGGTCTTATGAGAACATGCCCAAAACTGCCCAGTTTTCTTGTTGACACAAGCCATTAGCAGGCATATGAGAACAAATGCAGGACTAGAGCAGAGTAATAGTGATTGCTCCCTAGAATACTCCCCACCTTCCAAGAAAGGGATTTGATGAATACTTGTGGAACTTTCATATTTAATAGCCTTGGGTCTTGTTTTCTTCTCTCCCTTGAATTTCAAGATCATTTTTTATCCCATTTTTTCATATCCAAACCAGGAAAGCCTGGAGGTTTTGTTTTCTTCTGAAATGAGTATATTTTAAATGTGTCTACTTTTTAGTTGTGAACCCCATAAGAATTAAGAAACAGGCAAACAGGTTGCACAAAAGTTTTCTGAAAACAAACCACAGCATTACTCCTCTTTCATTATTTTCTTCTAACGTTTCTTCAGGACCATGGCAAACTTATATGAAGATGCTAATTGGTCACAAAAATATCTGGAGGACGCAATCAAGGAAGCTCGCAAGCAAGTAACCAAATCCAAAATCTGCTGTTTTTCTTTGGATTGTCTGAAGTACTATTATAATGACCTGATGGAGAGGACTAAAGAAGGACATAACACTTCTTTCATAGACCTTTGGGGTCTTGTCATTGAATCCATGCTACACGATAAGGTATTACTCCTTTCTTCCACAGAACTGCTGAGCTTCAGTAGCTACAGTGGAGAAGAAAATAAATCCTGGGATGTCATTCAGTACTACTAATGCAAATAATTAATTTAGCGGTTGATTAAATATTGTATATTCAGATCCATTATTAAAACAGTGCTCTAGATTTAAAGAGAGGTTGACCTTGAACTGAAGGAGCCATGTCATTCCAGTCAAAGGTATTTTCCTCTTTAAAGGAAGAAGTACCCTAAAAAAAAATTCTGAATTGTAAATTAATCGTTTTGGGCATAAAATATTCTGACTAGAAGAGGCATTTAAAAGTTTGAAATAATTTGCTTCTCTAGCCTAAATGAAGATAGGCATTTATAAAGTGACCTAGGTATAGACTGCATATGGAGATGGTTCACATAGTGGGAATGGCCATTTTCTAAATATGGTATCAAGTTTTAAGAAATTTTTTTACTTTAAAAATAGTGTATCGTAAATAGTTTCCTTCTAGTTTAAGTTTATACAATGAAGTTTTAAATTGCCATGTGCAATAGAATATATTCATGAAAATGCATATATTTGCAAAATACCTTAAAATATGATCAATTCTTCGCAAAGACCCAGCCAAGGAAAGAACTTTACCTTTCACTTAGCTGCATGATTTTTCCTGGAAATGTATTTTTTTTTTTCTTGCTGAATCTACAATCAACTTCTCTGCATATCTCAAAATCTGAGAACCCGTATAGGGTGCAGCTTCTTCTTATGGGATATTTGCCAAGTTTGGAATATCCCATGGCAGATATTTCTCAATAATCCAGTGACCTGGGAAGGGGAAGGAGAACTTGGATAAGGCCGGATAAGGCTGATAATTCACATTATATTATTTGAAGTGCAAGTTGTTTTTCTCATTCCATTATCCCTTTTTAATCAAAACTAGAAAGATGAGCATAGACTCTCGGACCAACGGCAGGCGGTGGATAACGGCCAGAACCCACTGCCCATCTATGTGGCCATCAACCTCAAGTCCAATTATAGTGCCCAGGCGTTCAGAGGTAATGGTTATGATTTAGATTTCTTAATACATTTATAATTTAAATGGTCTAAACTAAGATGATATGGATATAATCAGCTTTAATAATAAAACAGTCTTTTTATTCTAATTGCAAATAACCCCCCAATAAACTATTAAATTTTCAGATAATAGTGACCGAAACTAAAAAATAAAACATCCAAACTTGTCTAATGTTTAGATTTGAGTTCTTCATTTTTCTAGAAGTGGAAATGTAGCTGTACCAAAAAAGATGTCAAAGTCACAGTTTATCCTGTCACAAAAACCTTGTAATGAAACAAATTCTTATGATGGTTCCATGTGGTTTTATTTTAAACAATTAAACAAAAAACTCTGAATTTTTGGGTCCAGTGTCAGGAAAATCACTATTTCCTCTACTATTAATTTTCACAGTATTTGTTTAACATGAGCAGCTAAGTACATTACACCAAGTGAATGCTAAGCTCTCTGTCACTAGAGCCCTAAAGGAAACAAGTTACGCATGAGCAACACATACTTTGGGGTAAGATTAACTGTGTTAAGAGAATGCTTGTGGTTCCATTCAGACCAGGGCTTTTTTGCTGGAGGTTGCTGTATCACAGCCTGGGACTGCTCTGCCATGACGTGGAAGGACCTCATGGCATCAGTAGTGCCGGCAGTACAGATACAGACGTGCTGGTGAATGGCATGCTATGAATCAGCCAGTGTCTTTGTCGTTGTTTGCTTCCTGGATCTCTTCTGTTTAGTGTTAGCTAACATGTTATTGCTTTTTCACGGTCTGGCTGCTGTTGCCATAGAGTGGCTGGAGTTCACTCCTTATGAAGTTGGTCTCCTGAAATACGGAGCGTCTGTTCGCACAGAACACTTTGGAAGTCAATTCTTTATGGGAAGGATGGTGAAGAAGCTCTCAGAGACTCGGATCTGCTACATGCAAGGTGACTGTTGCCTAGGGGGAAAGGTGGTCTGCTGGAGAGACAGCTGGCATGGGTGAGCACATGGTCTGTGGTGGACAGCACTGGGAAGACACCTGCAGACAGGTTGAGCGGGAGTGAGTTTACATTAGCAAGGACGTACTTACTAAGTATGCCCACAAAGGTATCCATACAGACAGAAAGGAAGCATCCAATGGGAAGAACTGAAGGTATCTATCAATTAAGATTCTTCCAAGGCTACTTCATCAATCAGCTTCTCTTCCTCTTTCACATTACAGGCATGTGGAGTAGTATATTTTCCATAGATGTGATGTATGTATGGAATTTAGCTGCTGATTCAGAAGATTTTTGGTGCAGATGGACCAGAGACAGAGTAAAAGATATTGGTGAGATTTTAATTTTTTTTTCACCACTGGTATATATTGCTTATGTTCTGTGAAGATGTCTAATGCATAAAGAAATGCTGTCAAAGTGAGAGAGTAAAAGATGAGGAAAGTAAAGTAGATATGTCAACTAAGAATCTTTTTCTGCCTGATCTGAAACTAAATTGTGCTTCTTTGGAAAAGCTTTGGAAAAGCTGTAACTTTTTCTGAAGGTCATACGGACACAAAACCAGTCTCCAGAAGACATGTAAAAGTCATATTATATCAAGAACACACCTTAAGATTGTTAAATTAGGATATGGTCCTCCTTGGCCAGTAATAACATGGGTAGAGAAAACAGCTCTTGCAGAGGGTTGTTTTCTCCACTGAACTGCCCATGGAGAAAGCTCACTCTTGCTGTTAATTGCATAGGGAACCTGGAGTGACTGGTCTCCTAACTTAGCTGATGTTGCTGCTGGGTGGCACTGACATGCATTCTGAAGGTGTCTGTTGAAAGGCCAGTGCTTCTGTCCTCCTGTATGTGTTGGGACTTGTCTTTCCCCTCCACCACATGCTACTGTAGAGATGGGCAGCATTTGAGGAAGCTTAGAGTGGAAGGTGGTGCTTACTGCCTGGCAGCCTGCTGCCTGCAGGTAGCTGTCATTTAATTCACTGTCTAATGCTGAACTTTATTTGGTGGCATAGACCTTAAGGGCTTATGACTATGTTTGATTTACCTTTGGAATGGGGGTTGGTGATACCTGTTGTTATTAGTCACTCCATTTTTTAAAATATTGATCATTTCAGAAAACTATTCTAAACTTAAAATTTCTGCTTTCCATCTTGCAGCAGAAGAACCCTTTCTGTCTGTGAATCCCTATGAGGTAGACACATGTCTGTTCACTCCCTCGAGTGTCCTCTCCTCTACTCTGCGAGATGTCTTAACAGGACGCCCAACCATTGCACAGTATCCCAATTTTATCAGAGGCTTCCAGCTGCATAACAAGTACCTGGAGAGTGAAGGATTTTCTACCTGGAAAGGCACAGTAAAACAGCCTGTTTTTCAGTAATATTTTAAGGAGGTCTAGGTTTTGGAATTCACTTAGGATTTCCAACAAAGAGGAAGAGACAAGACTGACTTCTGAAATGCCACTTCTCCATTTTACAAACGGAAAACATGAAAGACGAATTTAAATAGTATTTTGGTTTTGGTGGGGGTGTTGAAGGGTGAAATTGTATGTGGTTGTCTGGGGATTGTGTTCCTGTGGATAAAGTGAGCTCAGCTTAGGGAAGCAGGAGAGATCTCCCCTTTAAGACTAAAGCACGCAGTGCCCAGGAAGGAGGGAAGGAAAAAGCAGTAGCATGTCACTTACTCCTGTAAATAAGTGCAGCTAGAGCGAAAGGAAGACAGGAATCCTGGGGGGCAAAATTCCCCATTCTTCACTCTCTACCTTCCTTCAGAGGAGAAATCAATCTTGTGTTTTACTTGTTGTAATGAGAAATAATTATGTTTCAGACACAGTGATAGACTCCTTCCCAAATAAACTGATGGAAACAGCAGAAAATGAGCTCTCCCTGGTTGATACTGGCTTTTTCATTAATACCAGCTACCCACCACTTTTAAGATCGAAGAGGGAGGTGGACGTCATCCTGCATTTGAATTACAGCGGAGGGTCCCAAACACTGGTAAGAAAAGCCATAGTATCTGAGATCTTTTCCTTCATGGTCTTTTGGTCTCTAGCACTCGCCAGGTAAAACACCTAACTTCTCAGAACTGGAATGAGAATTGGATTATTATTATCTAATTTCTTATTTAGATCATTAGGTGATTAATTTCACAGTAACTAAGAAGGATATTAGAAGATGATGATGGATGTAGACATTTTAAAATCATCAAGGTCTTCACTGCAGTGGATCCAATAGTTTTGAAAAACTGATGGGTTATATTCTGGATTGTATTAAAAACTGATGCAGTGTTCTGAAACTCTGCTACTGATTTGGGTTATCCTTGTATGAACAAATTACAAAGGCAATGCAAAGTCCTGATAATATTTTAACTGACTAAATGAGAAAACCTGTCTTGGCCTTTATATCTCATACCAGTCCTAGGGAAATGTAGTGGCTAATGCCAGATTGATTAATAATTAAAAATAATATAATTAGTGTTGCATATATAATGATAATAATATAAAATAAACATAGGCTTATAGTAAATATAGCTGTTAAAGTTTTTTTTTTTTAATGAGGTCATATGTTGATAAGTATATTTGTAAATAGGGAGCCATTATCAAGCAACACCAATTATGCAGAGGACAGAAAGATTGGGAAAGTGGTATATAATGAAGAAGTCAAGACAATGATGCAGAATAATCTGGACCAATGCGTTCCTTCTCCATTCTTGCAGTTTCTTTGCCGTCCCCTTCTGAACCTGTTTCAATGGAATTATAAAATTAGAATTGTGGCTTTTGGATTAATTTTCAAGTTCAGAGAAAGTGACTGTTTTCTTGTTTTGCCTAAAGTAATGTGGAAAATAAGATAACCTGCAATGTCTGGTGTGGTTATGATTGTTTCCATCTGAAATTTAATGTCTTGCCAGAGGAAGATTCAAACCTTAGAATATTCCTGTTAGCTGCTGGAGTTTAAAATAGCCAGGTCTCTGGATCAGTTTTGATGTTGGTAATACTTTTACATGTATCTTTTTTCGTTCACCCAGCCTCTGGATCAGATTGCAAAGTACTTCTCGGAGCAAGAAATTCCATTTCCCAAAATTGAGATAAGTGAGGAGGACAGGGAGAACTTGAAGGAGTGCTATGTGTTTGAAGAGGCTGACAGTCCACAAGCTCCAACAGTGCTTTTTTTTCCCCTAGTAAATGACACCTTCAAGAAATATAAAGCTCCTGGTGAGTCGTCTGTGATAGCAATTTCAATAAAAATTTGTTTTCCTAGTGAATCCTTGCCATTTCATATCTAATGTATTACTGTCGTCTCTGACCTTTCCAATGCCAGCATGGGTCTCATCCCTGACAAAAAAATAACTGGTCTGTGTCAGCATGCCTGAACTATATGAAGTCCAGAATCTTTTCTTAAAGCACTTGAGATGAATATAGGCACTTATTTCATAGGAACTACTAGAGATAGTATGAAGGCAAAAATTCCAGTATATGTACACCATGAGGGGTAGGTTCTCAACACAAGCTGTTTTACTCTCCAGACATGGACTTGTTATGCACTGCTGCTTGCCAACAAAGACGAGGAAAAACCTTCTGCTGGTTTTGGTGTTAAGCCTATCCATCCAAGTTTTTTTCACATATTTAAAAGTAATCTCCCAGACTGATGCCTGAGTGGACAGAGATCTTTGGTTTTAATTGAATGATGTCCCCTGTCTGAGTGCAATAATTTCTCCTGAACTTTCAGTGAGATGGCTATTATTTTATCTAGTACAAGAGCATCTGGTTTCCTTTTTGCTTGTGCTTTTCTAGTTCGGGTAACAAAGACAGTGTTGTCCCAGCAGTGGTCTAGCATTGCTGCTGCTAATGTTGTTCTAACTTCAAGCTGTTTGAGTGATGTATATGTCAAATGATATAAAATCATAGTTGGACAGAGGCTTGATCCAGATGCTGAAGAATACAGTGCTACTAGCACAGTACTTTTACTTCCCTCTGGCAAATTATATCTTTCCTTCCTTCCTTTTCTACCTATAATTATGTAAATACTGATAGGAGCCACATACTGCAATAAAACCTTATTGGTGAATCTCCCCGTGGTTTGTCCCCCTAGGTGTGGAAAGGAGTCCTGAAGAGATGGCTGAAGGCAAAGTTGATGTCTCCAGCATCCTCTCCCCATTTACAACAAGGGAGGTGTGTTTCAGTGAAGAGAATTTTGACAAACTGGTGAAACTGACTGATTACAATGTCCTGAATAACGAGAAGTTGATTATTCAGGCCTTGCGCTTGGCAGTGGCCCGGAGGAAGCAGCGGAATTATTAGCTACCACACACTAGCTTCAATCTTTCATGTGATATTTCTTGGGTTTTCTATGGTTTGGTGAGGTCAAGATGTTTGATTCTTGTCGGTGATACTTGCAGTAGAAACCACATCATCCTAAGGACATTCTGGACTCCACTCTATTTACACAGCTCTTCAGACAAACAGATTGGAATTTACCAGTGGTTTAATCCAAAACAAACTTCAAAGCAGCAAATCTTTTTTCAGTTTTGTTACCAAGTTACTTTACCAATTGTTATATATATTCAATATAAATTACTGCAATGTTGTGTAAGATAATAATGAAATATGTGGCACATTAAAATTTATATCAAAATAGTATTTGTATGGTGGGTTTTCTGTGTGGCAGAACAATAATCCCTTGAACTGGAATTTCTTTGATGAATAACTAATCCACTGTTCTGGTCTTGCTTATTTAATTTTTGAAGATTGTAATCTCTGATTTGATTGTCCGTCCACTATGAGATTTTTATTTAACTGTCTTCATAAATCTTTGAAAATAAGTTTCTTAAGTTAGTATCAGTGTTGTAAAAATTTATACAGTTTTTGCCATCAATAAAAAAATACCCCTGAATTAGGTCATCTTTGTTTCAGGAAATCAAACATATCCTCTCTGAGCTGCTGTTCACAGAACCACTTATATTCAGCCTAAGCAGTAGACATGTTGCCCAACTTTCCTCCACTTTTCTCTTGGAGTTTCTGCTGACTGTCCTGTTTCACTCATCTTTACCTGCCTTTACTGTTCCTGAAGGATGACCTTGCGATTTCTCCCAATGTTTCATAAGATGGGAAGTGGCTGCTAGCTGTTTGCATAGAACAGGGCAATGCAAGAGACCCTTCAGGGTTCCTTTCCAGACAGACCTTTTATACCTGTTCAACACTTACAGGCAAATGGTCTTTGCAGAGAATGGTCCTGAGAGATGGGTTTTTCATTAACAAAAATCCTAGAGGTCTTCTGGGGGACAGTAGTTGCCAAAGACTCCTCTCACAAATCTCCAACAGGCAGATCACAAGCTCAGTCTTTCACACCATCAGCCTTGCACTGTGGAGCTGTGATTCATTAAGAGATTAGTCACAGGAGCTCAGAAAATGTTTTGGATTATCTTCCTTTTGTTAATAAAAGACTCCCACTGTTGCAAGGAAATTTAGACATAGTCACCAGGGCAGAATTAGTGTTGAGATCAGGACAGTCTTGACTATGGTCAGAAGTGGTGAATTTGTATGGTACAAAGGTCTAGGTAATGGATGGAAGAAAAGGATTCTTTGATTTTTTCCAAAAAAAAAAAAAACCAGCTGATGTGGCATCTAAGAGCAATTTGGGTGGAAGAGGAAAAGGAGTGGGCAATGTTTTTCACTTATGAGCATGTTCATTGTATTCGCACATCTGAAACTCTTGAAAGAGCATGGTGTAACCCTGTTTTCAGATACAATATAGTATGTTTAAATCTAGATTATTGTCTTTCCATGTGTGAGGCAGCTGCAATTGTGGTTCTGCTTCAATACACTAGAATAGCTAACTCATGGGGTGCCTCTGGGTCCTGTCTAGAGATATCTCTGAGTTTACTGCCATGGTTTCCTAGATTTTTTTGCAGGAAATGAAACAGAGTAGGAAGGAGGATGTTTCACTCTATTTTACAGGGTAAACTTACTCAACAATAGGATGGAAAAAAGCCAGGTAGGTGCAATATGCAGCCTGAACCTGATTAACGCTGCTTTTCATTGTGTCCTGCTGGCTGATATGAAACCTGCCTTCCCCTCTCTGAGGGTTCCTACTGCTCTCAAGCTCTTCAGTTTCCCCAGTGTTTTAATACTGTCTTTTTGAAACAGAGTACCAATAGTGATTGTTATATATATATATATATTTATTTTTTAATTTCAAGATATTCAAGATCACTGATAAAAACATGCAGACTTGTAACTGAGCTTTTGCCATCCTCTGGGAATATTTTCCTTTTTGGTTACCTTCCTTTGACTATTGCTTCTTGTTATCTGTTAATTACCTATCCTTAATGTGTTCAAAGTTTGTCTAGGTGACATTTGTTGGATCTAATTCTTAGATTAGAATGTCTTAAAATGCCAAATATTTTAGGAAATTAAAATGATAGCATGTCATTAAAGTTACCTTTATCAATTGGTTCTCAATTCACTGCAAAGTGAAATGAGATTATTTTGAAATTGATTGATCAGTAATTTTTATAATAGCAAAGATGATTTAAAAAAAGACAAAACCAAAACCCAAATTCCCATTTTTTAAATTTATTGTGTACTAACTCTCTGTACTCCCTCCATGAGGCAGGGACCACCTCACATGCTGTGTAGTGTCCTGTGCAGTGAAGTCTTATAAATGTGAAGACATAAAGAATATGTGAGAACATGAGGAGTAATTAACATTAATTTCAACTTTACTTTCACCTTCCCAAATATATCCTCTTAGAGGTCATTCACTGAAGCATCTTAATTCAGATGCACAAAGTAACAAAATTATTGAGAAAGTGAGTGAGCTTTTAAAACTTTTTATTTACAAGGGAAACTCTCTAAGAGGTTCAACAGGTGACTTGGGAGTTATTTCATGTGATAGTTGTCACCGTAATACCTGCTTGGCTGAAAGACAATTTACTGCCTCAATAGAGCAAAATGGAAGGTGAGATGGGGATAACAAAATTTCTTTCAGATGTGTCTTTAAGCAAAGACCACAGACTCCCTATAAGCAATAAAAGCTACAAAAAGGCTTTTGTATGCGCATTGGTCTGTTCGGATGCCCTTGGCCAAAGAAGTCCTGGGCAGCAGATAGTCCCTGGCTGCTGCCAGTCACCTCCCCTCAAGGGACTGCAGTTTGACAGCTCACCTGTGGGCAAGAGCATCGCGGCCTCCTCAAAAAGTAATGAGGATACTTAGACGTGTAAAACATTTGCGTGGTGCCGATAACCAGGAAGGGAAGATCACTTTTCAGTCTTCATTTCCCTCTAACTTACAACTGCAAAGACCATCCTTCTGCAGTGCCAGAGCCTGGGTGCTTTGGAGCAGGTGTGCAGCTTGCACTCAGCTCCCGGGCAGCAAGGTGGAGGAAGAGGAGGAGGAGCTGGGGATTGCTCAAGTGGTGGTGGCGGGGTGAGGCTGCACTGAGTCAGGCACTCACACACCTGCCTGCCGGCTCCTGGCCGCTTAAAGCACAAGGAGCTGCCTGGCTGAGACTCCTCTGTACACGTCCACTACCACGTTTCACACCTGGCTCAGACAGGGAAAAGACCACAATGGGGCTGTTCTACAGCAAGAGCCAGGTAAGAGAAGGCAAGAGTGGGCTCTGTAATGAGCTGAGCAGGCTCACTTGGGGGCAGAGGGGACCTGCTGTAGGAGGTGATGTTCCTCCTCTTGTATCTTCAGCTCTGAGAATTATCCTGACCACCAAGGGTTTCTTTCTGCATGGGTTTTGTGACTGCTTTGTGTTTTGGCCTTCAGGAATGCAAAAACTTTAATGATATAGTAATTTACTATTTTGAAAATTTCCAATAAAAAAAAAAGGTGTATTTTTGCTTCCTCTGAGCTGGGTTAGGCAAAACAACACACTGAGGAAAAATAAGGAGTTATCGCTAATGTCAATGAATGCATGGGGAAAGTCAGGAAGCTAATATTGTGTGAGGTGTTAAATACAGATCTCTTAAAAATTGTGGCAGTTTGGGGGCATAAGGGAATGAATGGTAACATACTATTATATACTGGTCTATGTATTTGTTGCAGTGATACTCCCTGCTCTATAGGTAGTGTGCATGATGTGTCTCTCATGTGCTTGTTGTATCACTACTCAGTTATGCTCTTTCCCTTTTGCTCTTCTTGGTTTTTGGTGTAGTTTTCTTGGAGGTTTTTTGGGGTTGGTTTGTCTGTTGTTGGTGGGATTTTTGGTGGAATTTTGTTGTTGTTTGTTTGTTTTGGTTTTTTTTTCTTTTGTTTTGGTTTGGGGGTTTTTTGTCATTTAGAGCATTAAATATGCAAGTTTTCTTCCTTTTATTCCTTTAAGAAAGACAATAATCTAGGGAAAAAAGTACCTCAACTTCAGCCCCTACATATTAGGTACCATATTTGTCTGATCCTTGCTTAAGTTGACAGGATGACAAAATCAAACCAGTTTCCTCATAGGTTTGTTAAATGTGTTTTGGTTACCACTTTTAGGTTTAGGTGGTTTCCCAAAATCATAGAATCTTAAAAATGCTTGGGTTGGGAGGAACCTTAAAAATAATGTAGCTCCAACCCCATCCCCAGGGACAGGGATATCACCCACTAGACCAGGTTGCTCAAGGCCCCATCCAACCTAGCCTTGAACACTTCCAGGGATGGGGCATCCACAGCTCCTCTGGGCAACTTGTTCCAGTGCCTCAGTATCCTCTGAGTAAAGAATTGCTTCCTAATATCTAATCTCAATATCTTCTTTTTTAGTTTAAAACCGTTCCCTCTCATCCTATCACTACCTGTGTAAAAAGTTGCTTTCCTTCTTGTTTATAAGTCTCCTTTAAGTGCTGGAAGGCTGAAAATGTTTCCTTTGATACATTCTTGAGAGTTTTGCTTAAAGGAAGATTGAGTGAGCTGAATTATTCACAGAGAAATAATTACAGAGTTGTGGCTTTCACTCACTCCTCCTGAGAAGTTTGGGATAGGTCTCTGGAAGACACTTTTCAGGTCATCATTTTTTTAAAAGCCAGCACTGCTCTATATCAGACATAAGAATGTAATTATGTAGCTGTAAATCAGCTGATGAGCAGCATCATTACACCATGATATTGTTACCAATTCCTGCCCTGCTAGATTGTTTGCTTTGTTGTGAAATATAATGGATATATATGACATCCTGTGAATTTTCACAGACCAAGATGTGTGTCAGCTGTATTAATAACACAGCAAGGTTCTCTATCATGCATTTCTCTGAGATTGGGTTGCAAGAGTCAGATATCTCAAGTTGAGGGTCACCACAAGTGTCTTCAGAGTGGAAAATGGAGGACGTCAGAGGTTTGGTCTGTGGTCACGCCTGGCTACAAACCTTCTGGGAAGAAGACAGTGCACAAGGAGGAACCTCAGTTTAGAAATGTTTTTGATGGTTGGAACCGAAACACTTAATTCAATTCTATTTCTGACTGTGCTTCTGTTTTTCCTTTTTACACTCTCATCCCATGCATTTTGTGTGCTGTTCAACAGACAGAACCATCTCCATGCAACTTGCTCACCGTAAAAATCATACAGATGAAAAATGCCAGGAAGGCAGACTTGTGTGAGTATCTTTGCTATATACCCCTGGAGCATCCTCAGGCTTGTAAAACTACTCTGAATAGATCAAGTGTCACAAACACTATGAACTATTTATAAAAGGAGAGAGACAGAAGATGTGTGGTCCTGGTATGCTGAAGATGAGGTAACACAGTTAGAAGACATTATTTTTCATTATATGTTTGTCAATATAACATTGAAGTCTAGCCACCAGCTGTAATGCAGAACATGTTTGCACAGAATGCATAAAATATTTCCCATCTGAATCTGCAAACAAATGTTCTTTTATTCACAGGAAAGATTGCAATAAGAACTTTCTTTCCATGGCTCCTTCTTAAAGTAATGTCCCCCCTGTCCATAGTGTAACCCTGATCCTCTCAAAGAGTATTTGATGTGAGCTCAGGACTGCACACTTGACATCTCTTACGGATTATCAAATTTGATTCAGCCACAGGCATGGCTCACAGTTAGCTTTTTCTATTCCTAAATATTTTTACAAACTGCCCAGGAATTATAGTCATGCAAATATTTATGAATGGTCCATAAATACCTGAACTGCAAAACATTAGAAAAAACAGCTTGAATGACAACCACCTCCTCCTATCTGAGGAGATGGCTGATTGTTTTGCATCTGTTCATTTATACAAATAGAAAGGTCTGAATGCTAAAAGTTTCTACGTGAACAGGACCAAGCTAAAGTCATTCACTTAAAAAGATCCAGGACAAGATATTTTTGGCCCTTTCCAACGTTATTTGCTTTGAATTCTGCAACAGTTTGTCTAGAGACCAAAGGTATGTGAAGAAGAATTTCTCACTGATTTTTACTGAGGAGCAGTAAGATGCTTTGTTGTTGGTGAATGTACGGAGAAAAAGAATCCATATGAACCTTCCCACTGGACTACTTCTACAGCATGGAAATTGTATTTGAAACTCAGTTATAGTCTGGAGAGAAATCCCTTCCTACAGCTAAAACCTATTTGAATGTACAAACCTGCACGCTGAACTGGAAAAAGAAGTGTGGAAAACTGCAACCCTTAGATATCTCCCTAGATAATGATGTTTTATAAAACATCTGCATGATAATGAGTTTACCAAACTTCCTCTCTACCTTTTTCTCATCTAGATCAATGCTTTTCATTTTCATCTTTAAGCTGTTTTTGTTCTGAATGGAGTTTATTATGTTTTGATTCTGTCCTATTCAATACTAGAAAGATTCTAGGGCATGAGACAGGTAGTGAAATGCTCAGCCTTTTCTGCTTCCCAGTCCAAGCCGTGTCCTGCCAGCCCATAAAGCTTTCTAAAGGAACAGTTTGAATGACAGAGGTGATTTTGGAGGGGAAGAAGTTTTGCACAAAAAAACCAGGACAAACACTTGCAAAAGGTGAACGCTTTGCTTGTTGTGGACATTCAACATGTAGGAAAAGAAAATCGTTCCAGTCAAGAAGCACTGCCTTGCTTATATTTAAATGTTGAATCTAGTTTTGACTGACAGCTGCTTAATTCCAGTAACATTTGATTTTACTGAGTGTGACATTTGTCAGCTGTATTTATCAGAAAGATTTTCTTTTAAACTGTTAAACATATTTTTCTATGCAGACAGACTTGTAGAATTCACAGATTTCAATGACAGGCTCTTTATTATAAAGAAGAAACCCATATTTCAAAAGTCTAAATGAATTAATTTAACCTCTGCTTAACTTTGCTGACAGTGTAAAAGCTAGTGCAAATTGCATGCTCATAACTTTATAGGACTTCCACTGAGAAGCAGCAAAATGGGAGTCTTGAGATAAAAAAAACAAACAAAGTTTTGCTTGTTTGTGTAAAACCAGGGGAGTACTGTTGAGTTGATTCAGTCACCTTTTCAGTTCCCTAAAGATTAGCTTGACACAGCTTTACAAACTCAGAAGCACCTGTCCTCCATTGCCAGCAAAGTAGACTTCTGTATAGGACCATTTTCCTAACACTGATTTTTTTTCTCATTCTTTCTTTTCTCAGCTCTGTTTTTATTACCTTCTTTTTCCTGCAACCTTTTATAGATAGAACAAGTTGGCAAATGTCACCTCTTTTTCTTTTACCTTACTTATTTTTGACATTTTAAATCGGCTTCTTCTGTCTCTTGCCAATTGTGCCTAACCTTGCACTAGGTTTCTGTAGAGTTTTCAGACCACTTTGTTTAATACTCATCTAGTGCTTAAAAGGTCTCCCAACCTCGTGCTGCAGGTTAGCTTCATTATTGGTCTATCTGCTCCATTTTCCAGGTAATGGAGATGGGAAAATTAATCCATAACAAGAGAATCTCAAAACCTCACTAACATCTCTTATGGAATAGATAGTAAAAGACCTTTAATGTGAGTTCAGTGCATAAGAGAGTATTTTTAACTAAGACAATTTAAAGTGTTTTATTCTGCTTCTTAAACCCTGAATCTTTCTAATGTTCCCTTCCCACTGATCCTTCAGTGTGTGATTTATAACACTGATTTCCACTTGTGTATTAATGCATATCTGATATCATTGATAACAGGTGAATTTAGTCCCTTGTTTGTGTTCTCCACATTCCCCTTTCTAACTGAGCATACCCACAACCTCATCAGGCTCATTGGGTCTCTTGATATTCCTGGACCTGTGATTGCTTGCCAGTTCCCAGATTTGGGTGTGTCCCCCATAAGCACTCTGACACCCTAATGGGGTAAGACTTGGATGTGCATCAATCCAACCCACCCTTAAAAACACAACTTCGTCTGCTGAGATTTTTCAAATTTCAGGATCAACTGCTCACCTTGGGCAATCACCATAGCTCTGAAACAAACAAAAGAACATGGCTTTTCACAGCATATGGTTCAGCATGGTAGTCCCCATGGCAGGAGATCACAAATGCCAAAAGTTTATGAAGGTTTCAGGCAGAGTCTGGACAAGTCTATTTAAAAAAAAAAAAAAAGCCCAGTAAAAGTAGGCTGAGGAAGTTTCTGTATCTTAAATTGCGAGGGCTGAGAGAGCATTAAATGCTGTTTTCCCTCTTATACTCTCCTTAGACACCCATCACTAAATGTGGGGCATATTGTCCTCCGGCACTGATGTCCATCCTTAACAAGAACAAAGATCCTTCCCCCGCAAAAAAGAGGGCAAAGGGACCAAAAACCAAGATGCTGCAGAGCAATTAAGTCTTTAATTAACAAATCTTTAATTTAACAAACAGAAAAGAAAGGAAACAGCGTTAAGATTTAAACAATGCAAAAATAGGTGGCTGCACGGGGATACCAAGTTCAGCAATTTTAAGCCTTCATTCTCTGCTTCCTGAAAATACCCAAGACCCCTCAGTGGACATTGAATGTGGGCCCTAGGCCAAATGGACTTTGACTAGCATAGAGTTAAAAATATTCTTCACCATTTTCTTAGTAAGAAAATGATATCTTTTAAGTTTTTACAGATTTTTTTTAAAACTATGTTTTTTAATTTTGGAAACTTCTTGTTTTGGATTTTTTTAATATGAGGCATAAATTTGGATATTATATTTTATAAAATTATTAAGTATGTTTTAAATTTTTAACAAAAATTTTATTACAGAATTGCAGTAGCAGTTCTGCCACATATGAGATCGATTCATGAAAAAGTCCCTTGAGATCCTGGAAAGAAATATAATCAGTGAAGTACATTATTGTTTGAGGAACTGTGTTCCACCACCATACTCATTGCAGGAATATGCAGACTTCCTCTGGTGTTCTGTTCTCACACTGTTGTTATTGTTTCATTGTTATTTATTACTTACTTCACCATTTAAGCAGTTGCAATTAGGCACCAACAGCCTATTGTTCTAGGTGCTGCATGAAATACGGTTATAAAATCAGAGGATGTGGACTGATAAAAGCCAACAAGGGAGAAATGTGGAAAGAAATAGGAAGGTTGTTTAGCAACATCTAACAGGAAGGTTGTTCAGCAACATGAGATGCTTAGAAACATCTCAACAAAGGGGTGTTTTAAGGAGGGATGTAAATGAGACTATTAATACTATTTTAGGGATACTTGTAGGGTGCTCCACCTGGTGTGAAGGGCAGGGTGGGAGAAAGTGTGAAAGCTTTCTCTTGAAGTTTACCTATTAGAAGAAGAATATTGAATGCTCCCTGGGGACAGGAACTGATTGGACAGAATGAATTCTGATAGTCTGACTGTAAATGGCCTTCTGGAAGGCCACAGAAGTAGCCCACATTCTTACTTTAAAAAGAATATAAAAAGTTTCAATTACATCAGTTATCTAATATTCTGCCCTCTAGAAGATAGAAATGCTGACCTGTCCACCCGCCCTCAGCCAGATACCTACTCAGTATCTGTGCAGTGAGGGAAAAAGAAGAAAAATGTTTCTCTCAACAGGTGTCGCTAGGTTTTATTTTGTGACTTGGCTGGATCCAAGTGCAGGGAGACCAGGTCAAGGAGATGCTCTGGGCAAACAGTGTTTGAGACCACATTCTTGGTTCAGGTCCTTTCAGCACAATAAGAAAAAACTATACCATAAGTGTCATGAAAAATCTACCTCCCAGAAACAGTGAGGAGCTAAAGGCAGTCCATGAGGAGAAGGATGTTTGAGGCTTCTGCCCAGGTTACAGGCAGGCTGAAGGTTGCAGCTGTTAGCACCAAAAAAGGAGATGGAATTAAAATTAAAATGTTTGGTTTAGCCTTGCTTGAATTTGAGTTCTCTATGAGGCAGGTGAGATTTCAGCTCAAGCCAGACGAGTGGGTGCCCTGCTGTTTGGAATGCAGCACAGGGCTGTGGCTATGGTGTTTTTTAGCATGGGTCATGTTGTTGCAATGCTTCCTAATGGTAAAGCACAATTAAGATCCAGTCCTGCCTGCAATTATCCTGGAAGATAATTAGACTCTCAGTGTAATAACTGGATGAAGAGACCGTGCTTTCATAAATACCTGCTGCCACACCTGCTTTTGGCCGGATATTACCCCACAGAAATACCATGGCTTCCATCCCAAGCATGTTTGACAGCTGTTCACGTGTCATGGTCGAGGGGAGGGACCCAAGAGGTCACTGGCGTGATGCTGTACTGTGTGTATCCTGTGAGAGCGTAGTTGCTGTAGTTAGGCGGTGGTTAGGCTTATGTACCAGGGTGATGGGGGTTTGCTCGCACGTGCCTGGCAATGGGAACCTCGTATGTGTACATGCACAGGCAGTGGGATATTGCAGGGACACCGACCAGGCAGGACACAGGATATGCTGTGGAGTGCCATTTCTCACACACCTGCTTATAGCTGGAGGTGGTCAGGCAGAATACCAGCCTGAGGTATCAGAGATGCGTAAAAAAGGTTCCTGGGTGTTGTAAATGCCTCCTTCTTAACACCTGGAAAATACTTCACAAACAAGAGGTAATTAGGTTTCAGAGGATGCTTCTGAAGTGTGAAGGGCATCACCAAACACATTTTGCAGATGGGAAGAGGGAAGCATGCTTATTTAGTGGCTGTGTCAGAAGTCTCCCGGAGAAAGTCAGAGATCTAAATGAGAAGTCAGGGCTCTGCTGTCTGACAGGTAGTTGTTTCTTAAAGGTATATGATACAGTGCAGTAGCAGACAGTGATCACTTACAGAGAAAAAATTATTGATGGAGTTTCCAAACAATACCTTGTTCTTTGCAACAGATGAAGTCTGAGCATGTATTGCTGACTGGGAAATGTCAACGACATAAACTTCTGTTCACCCATAGACATCCAATTGGATCCTTCTGATCTTTCTCCTAGTGGGGACAAGAGCCAACAGCAATCTATGCTAGTATCAGTCTGGGCTTCCTAAGAGCCAAAAAAGATTTTTATGTGGACATCTTCTGTATGCACACAGAACTTTGGGAGCTATTAGAATTGTTAGAAGCTCAGCTGATTTCTATGTGCTTTGATGTTTTTTAGAAATCATATATCTTTATATGACAGTTACTTCATCAGTCGAAGTTACTCTTCTTTCATTCAGAATTACTCAGAAAAGATGATTTAAGCCTCAGAGAAGTCAGAGGGGAAAATAAAGGCTGGTTTTAATTCTTGAGTTACACATGGGTAGTCAATAATGGACCAAGTAAATTATCTTGTGTTTCCCAAAGTCAAGTCTGCCAGTAAACTAAGTGTGACAACTTAGGCCTATTCAGATGAAGGTGTGTCTGCTATGTGATGGCAGGAATGCTTGACTACGTGGCATTACAAATAGAGGAAATACAATTCTACTAATGGGATTGGCATTTATGGCAATACTCCCCATTGCTATCTTTGGCACTTGTGTAGGTCATCATCTCTAACTAAGAGATCATGTTCCGTAGGGTGATCATCCCTGACTTTTGAGTGTGGGTCCACAAGACTGTTGATCTAATGATTCATACTTGCCTTTTATTTCCAAGTAATGATGACAACTGTATTTGCAGGTAGATTACTCTGACCTCAGAATGAAAGTATTTGTTGATGATGCAAGCACTGCAGACTGCTGCTAACCACTGTTTCCTACTAAAAGCTCCTACAATGGAGTTCAGGGGGGAAAGCCACACTTTACAACTGGCCACTTGAGCTGAGAAAGTAAAATAAAAACACTGAAGCTGCCCTCCCTACTGGAAACATTAGAATTAACAGGTAAACTTTATGACCTGAACATGCCTCAAATGCAAACAGCAGAGCAATGCAATTTTGTGCAAAGAAGCAACATCAGCTCGCTTTGTGCTGGGAAGCACAGACAAGCTTCCACCTGCACATGAGGTGTTGCAAATACCTTTGCCGCTCTGGCTGAGGCACAGAGATGCAGGTGAAAATAGCCACATTAAGCAATATCTTCTTTTATACAGCTTTATTGCTGAAAACTCTGCCCCAGTACAGCTGCTTCTCAAAGCAAATATTATCCACCAAACTGTTCAACATTTCAACGCTTTTCTTATAATCTTCTTCACAGAAGAACAAATTCAATTAATTTCATCTCCACAGGTGATTAACCTTCTTTTCTTGAATTTTTTTTCTTTATGTTTTTTTTTCTTGAAAAACTCTGTTGTTGAGTGTTTTCTTCTTTAACTTTCATAAGGGAAGAAAGCAGACTGAAAGCAGATGCCTTGGTAGATGTGCCTTCTGTGACAGGAATTTGGCTTCATGGCAACCTTCAATGCAATGAGCTCTTTCCTCCTCTGCATTGGCAGCCAGAGGTCCAAGAGAAAAGAAAGGATGCTCAGAAAGCAGACAAGACAGAACTTACAGCCAGAGCTACTCTAGACATATAAAGGCATGTTCATGCTTACCTGTGGAAGCCCACTGTGTAGGAGCTGGGCTCTGTCCATATGCAGCCCCTGTCACAGCTGCTAATGTCCACGGTGCCCAGCCCTGGGAGGCTGCTGTGTGTACATGCCCCTCTGGGTATGGATGTCTCTTCAGCAACACAACTGTGTATTTTGAATATTTTTTTTCTCAGAAATTGAAAAAAAGTAGTTCTCAAGAAGAGCACACTGACAGGCTTTCACAATAGTAAAGCAAGATCGTTGTCTAGCAGCTGCTTGGTGATACCTTAGTTAGTGCCAGGCCTGAATTCTGTGTATTGCTTTGTGTACAGGGCTTAAAACACACACAGGGCACCACTTTACAGGGGACTAGATTGTTTCATTGGTCCCTTGCTTTCCTGCTTTCCCTGTCTTCAACAGTAAGTCAGTCTGATTGCTATGTGAGCCTGAGCCTGCCAACAGCTTCAGTGCAGCATTTCCGCACCAAGACTGTGCAGAACAACAAGAACCCAACATGGAATGAGACCTTCCACTTCACGATTCAGAGCCAGGTTAAGGTAAGAATGCAGATACCTCCAATAGCTATTCTTACCAGACACCAAGCATATCACACAATCCTTCCACTCTGTGTGTCTTTCTGACTTCCCTTGTGAAGTATTCACACTTTATTACTGTACCTATTTAGATTTTGATGGTTTGATAAGACCGTATCTCCCTGCATAGTCAAATAGAGTACACAGAGAGCAACTGCAACATTTCTATTTTTTTCATTCTGGAACTTCTTTCCCAAGGTTCTTACACTAAAATGAAATATCTGTAGCATGTTATATTTGTTAAACCTTTTATATTTATTTATTTTTTCCCCAGAATATTCTGGAGCTTAAAGTTTGTGATGAGGACAACATAACTCA
Source organism: Eulacestoma nigropectus (assembly GCA_013397775.1). Taxonomy (NCBI): domain Eukaryota; kingdom Metazoa; phylum Chordata; class Aves; order Passeriformes; genus Eulacestoma; species Eulacestoma nigropectus. Next base: position 642,307 of record VZTE01004638.1, on the reverse strand, counting down.
AGATGACCATCTCCTCACTGTTTTCTTTGATGTCTCCAAAATTCAGCTTGGAGAAAACATTCAGCTGAGTTTCCAGCTGAATCCTCAGGTATGGATAAAATTCAAGGACAAAGCAAAGAGGGTGTGTTCAGATGAGAATATGCTTGTGTGGAGAGCACACCAAGGGGGAGCAGCCGCTAAGAGGCCCTGCAGTATGTATTCCACTTGTCCTGCAAGGCCTACACTAGGAGTCTGCTAAATTAATGGATAAGATGCTAGAAGTATATGATACTAGAACTATAACAGATACAACATGAAGGAAATTAAGTCTGTGGCATGTGCAGTAACAAAAGGTGAACACTGGTTTATAGAGACCACTGAAGAGCACAGATTCCTGTAGGGTATCTCTCTTCACAGGAGACCAACCAGCAGTGACTACCTTCACTTTCTTTTGCAGGGAAAAGAGGAGCTGGAAGTTGAATTCACAATGGAGAGCAGGTGCGTAAGACAAAATAGGCGGAGGTGTAAGATGGAAGCACAGGGTTACTACTACAAATCAGTTCACACTTGCAGCCACCTAACACTGTCAACATCTGAATAAAACAGAAGGTAACTTTGGATAGACTGTTTAATGTAGAAGGAATGCATGATGGTGCATGGTATGCACTCATCTGCACTGGGCATCCAGACACTCAGAGAAGGAAGCACTGGTGCTGGTGGGAGCACAGAGACATCCCTGATGGCAGCTGTTCACCCAGATAAAAAGCACATTCTACACAGGAGGAAGCCTTAAGTTGCCCCTCTTGTTCCTTAGTGTGGGATCCCAGATGTTTAGTCTGTCATAAGAATATTTTCTTTCTGTGTTTCTTTGCTGACTGTACGGTTAATGCAGAGAATAAGCATGTAGATCAGTCCTACTGCTGCAGTTGATTTTTAAGGCAAATGGTATTTTTTTTCCCTTTTTTTACGGCATGTTGGATAAATTTACCAGCTTTTTAGCTCTGATTCCACTGGTTTGAACTGAACAATTTAGGGCAATAGTGTAATTATGCCATCCCTGTGTAAATTTTCTTCAGTGTGTCAGAAAATGATCCTGTCTGATACAGTGATAGGTTCCTCTGTTTGGAAGATGTCCACAAATGCTTTTATGTCCAGACTCTAACCTGTGAGAGGCAAACCGGACTGAATAAGCAGGTGGAATTTCTGATACTGTTTGTCCATGCCTGTCCAAAGATGGACTTTTAAAGATAAAGATAATGAAATAATGCTTAAAAAAGAATCAAAAAAAGGGAGAAAAATAAGAATGTGCTGGTTTTGAATTGATTGTTTTTCCACTTTGTCTTTCAGTGCAGATCCTCCAGAAAACATTGTTACTAATGGAGTTCTAGTGGTAATTTTTATTTCATAATCCTTTTCCCTGCCGTATAGGAATGCTTGTTGCAAAGCTGATGTTAAAGGTACCAGGCCATTGTGGTGGCGTGGAGGCATTGACCAAGACACAGCTGGTGTTGGCATTGGCTTTCCCATGTGGTCCCAGCTAGAGACTCACGCTGGGAGAGGTTAAATCTGTGAAGACTGTGAGCTGCTGCCAGCGCTTGTCTCTGCCTAAACTGAGCGGGGCTCAGGGGTATGACATCCCTCCCTCTGCCCAAGGAGAGCTGGGCAACCTGTTTGGAGAGCCTTCTCCTGTGGCTGATCCTCCCCCAGGCTCTTGCAGGGCTACTCTTGCAGACAGAGCAAGCAGATCCCTTCTCTTTCCTCATCCCTATGCATCCTGTATTTCCCAAGTGGCAGTCCAATCCCATCTCCCCAGACCTGGTAGTGGGGTTACAGGCTGGCACCACCTCTTCCCTGAGGTGTATGCCCCAAGACCCTGTGGGCATGTGTCCAGTGGACTGGATGAGGCAGAGCTCTGCTGACAGTGAATGCCTTTGTCTCTTGCCCTGGTTTTCTCTTACAGTCCCGTGAGGTTTCCTGTTTGGACGTGCAGGTGAATGATGGACGGCTGAGGAAGGACACTATGGGTAAGCATTTTGCTGACTTATGGAGCAAATCAGGTTGCCACTTAATAGCATTAGCACTCAGTGTTTTACACTTGAATACCTTGGTTTAAAATTATTTAGGATGCAAGACAAAATCTCACTGATGCCACTGGCCTGCGGAGGGGGTTGTAATTGATTAAAAATATACAGATTATTCCTGAATGTGGTCTAACAATATAAAACATGCCACTCGGTGAAACACAAGACACAGTACATTAACAAAGACATTTGCTGCACACTTAAAGCAGTGTATCACTGCCATGTCAAGCCCATACTTGTGGAACTGTGGGCCTCCTACGCAATTTTTAAAGTATCTCATTCTGACATCTCATGATGACCCCAATCCAGCACACTGCTTAAGCACCTGGATGATTCAGTTGAGCTCAGCTGTCACAGAGAAAAAGTTTGCTAGATGTGACTGAAAACGCTTAAGTGAGGTAATTCTTTTGAAGGCTGACTATATACTTTGGAGTGTGTAGCTTTACAGAATATATTTCACCTTGAACCTTGTCAATATCTTTCTATATGTAGACCATTTTTAATTACTTGAACAGACATATGTGACACTTTTTACATGAAAGGAAAAAAAATTACCAGACGTTATTTTTTAAGTGCTAGAAATATTTCAAAAGAAATATTACAGGTTGAAGGAAAGAGAAACATGACAGAGGGACTGAGATTTAGCTGATACCAAAGAGAACTGTGGTCTGATACAAAACCCCCATGTTTTTCCCAGAAGTCCGAAATTTTCCAAGTATCTCAGCAATAAGACAGTATGTAAAACTATAACATTATTCTAGTGTAATAATAAGGTATTTTGCACTTTCAGAACTTCAGAAGAGAGTGTCCCGCCAAACTATTATTGGCCATGAATCATTACCTAATGAATAGAGCCATAGTCTCATCTATCACATACATATCTAAGTGCAGAGGTACTATAGCAACAGTCACTATATGGCACGTTCTGTACACCATCTCTAAAACTGAAACCCTCAGATAAGTCAGTCTATTTATTCTTCCTGTAATTTGTGTATCAAAATGACATTGTTACTTTAGAAAAACATATATTACATTACTGTGCAAACAAATTAGCCACATTTTTTTGAAGAACTTAAGTTTGAAACACCTTTGCTTTAGAGAGAAAGTTTGCACTGACTGTGGATGGGTCGTACGAAGGAACCCAGATGCACACGCTGAGCTCCTGCCTGTGCCCGGCGTCCCCGGCCAGGTTCCACTACATCAAGTACAACCAGTCGGTGCTCACTGTGGCTCTGCCGCGGCGGAGGCGGCTCAGCAGGGTATGTGAGACAGGGGAGACTGCTTTCCGCTTTTTTTTCCTCCTTTTTTTTTTTTTTTTTTGTAGAAGAGGTAGCTTGTTTATTTTTGTCTTACCCTTTTTTTCAGTCTATATCAAGTCAAAGTGAAAGGGATATGAACGAATCTGTGACTCTACCTCTGAACTCTCTTCCTATACAAGAGAAAATAACAATAGGAGAGGTAAGAACAAGTCTTTTTTAACAGAAAACAGCCCAACACACATTCAGTTTGGTGGATGATTAGTCTTAGAGCTCAGTGATTCAGCTCCCGTCAGACATGAAGCATCTACAGTGTAAGGTGTGAGTGACAGTCACTCTGCAACTATGCAATAGTTACTTTTTCTTTTGTTCTGCACCTGGTTCCAGGCATGCCCTGTGCAACCCTGTTCTGAGTTTAAACTAACCTCCAGAGGACATGTCTAACATGTAAGTTCATCACATAGTATGCAAGCTAACAGTAATGGACAATTAGGACTTATATTTGCAAAGGGAATGCCTAAAGTAGAAGATAAAACAGAGATCTTGTGTGTGTGTGGTTCAGATGCCCAGCTTTCAACAACCTTCCTAAATAGTGAATGTTAAGCTATAAGAAGCTGAGGGGCCCTAAGCCCACCTAGCTTGGGTGGCTTAGTAAGCCCACCTTACTTTTATTCAACTCAGACTGTGCTGGAACTTGTGAAGGTCTCTCACAGTCCAGACCACTGCTGGCCAGATTCTCCAGCCATGCTGATGAATTCAAAGATAGTGGAACTCAGGCCCTAGATGGAGTGGGGGAGGAAGGCGCAGGAGTAACGACCTGAGCATGCTTACACTGTTTTTATTGCGATTTTCAGGACAGGACAATTGACTTGTACACAAAGGCAAATGAATGGTAAGTGAGTCTCCAGCAAGACCTGATCTTGTAACTGGGAGGCATCTGCTCCTACACAAAGCTCATTTGAAATCAGCAGGGGTCAATGCAGGCTCAGTTGGGAGCGGATGTGTGAGTTCATTACTGGGTTGTAGGCTTTTATTTGTGAGGTTCTCCTTTTTAATTGATGGCAAATTAAATCATGGGTCCCCTGTCCTCCAAATTTACAAGCTGCTAGTGCATCTCAGCAAAAGGTCTTGGTTTGTGTGCACTGTTATGCCCACAGATGGAGAGACCAGCTGTGCAAAGAAATCACATTTCTGAATTATACAAACAAAATAACTTCAAGGCATGGGTAGCTGTTTTTCTAATCTCACAGCTGCAGTGCCTGTTGACAGTAGTTATCTAGTTACAGGATGCATGGCAGCACTACTGAAACTTGAAAAATTAATTATATGAGCAAATAAAAGCAGAAGTCTGTTGTACGTAACATAACAGGACAGTGTGTCATGATCTGCCCTGCCTTCCTGTTTGCATCCTTGTTTTCAGCTACAGAAATTAGCAGAGGCCTGTCTGTGCTGTTATTGTTTCTCATTTATTACATTATACTGTCCACAAACTGGTCTGTAAACACACACAAGCACAGCTAGAGCTGTCTACAGTGACTAATAATATAACAATATCTGTGCCCTGGTCTCAGGACCCAGGGTCTGTGTTTCAGGCCAAGAAACCTTGATGCCCGCCTGGGGTTTGACCTATGCACAGATGAACAGAATTTCCTGCAAAACCGAAAGAAGGTAGTTGCTGCTGCACTAAAGGATGTTCTTCATCTGGAGGAAGATCTGCAGGAGCATGAGGTAACCAGTTAAAGGCACTGTTGGGGGATTTTTCTCTTTCTTTTCCCTCAAGCCTGGAGATGAGGGATGATTTTTTTACCTGCATCTGGATAGGAAGTGAGGACGCTAATATCAACTCATCCTCCAGGGCACTTTGCCACTCAGCTGGAGAGTTCAATTGTCTATTTAGATGAGCAAAATCTGTTTCCACTCAGCTTACAAGGTGTTTCAAACCAATAGCTTGGCCTGTGTTACTTAAAAATCCTCCCTGGAGTGCCAAGACCTAGTATTTTCCACAGGGATATATAGCATAAAGTAATGTTGCTTTATCTCTTAATTTATGTTTTATTTCACTAGTGTCTGGATGCAGCTTTTGTGTTTCTGTAATCTTTTGACATTATTTGTGCCTTAATGGCACTCTTTCATCTATGATTTCTGCTCTTTTTTTGGTGTCAAACAGGTGCCTATAGTAGCTGTAAGCACAGCAGGATGTGGCATAAGAGCACTCACTGCCATGTATGGCAGCATTTTGGGTCTCCAAAAGTTGCGTGTTCTGGACTGTGTTTCATACATCAGTGGTTCATCTGGCACAACATGGTGAGGAGTCATTTTGATACTGTTGTTTGGATCTTGCTGTGTTAAGAAAAGCCCATGTTTTGTCTTGGTTTCAGAAAGGGTAAAGGTGATCGATTGAGTTATTGCTTCCATCTTTGGGCTATGAATGCCAAGGTCACCTATGAAAGGGTTATTGTGAAAGGATATCGTGATCTATCCCTAACCAAAAGAGGAGAGTTTATTGGAAGTGTAAACATCCTTAATCCTACACAAAATGATCCTTTTTTGTTATTTACTGTTTGACCGAAATAGCATAGCTGGTGTAGCTGCTTGTGTTGGATCTCAGATTAAGTGACTTTTGACTGGTTGCCTTTAGACTTGCATTTCTGCTCAAAGTAAGCTCTAAGAGGAGAGTAACTGAAAGTTAAAATGGTAAGTGCCCAAAACCCTGCAAAGTGTATTCTCAGAGTTTCAAAAGCATCCTATTCATTTCTCCCTACATTCCATCATGTTTCCTGTCTGCAGGACAATGACAAAGCTATATGAAGATGCTGATTGGTCACGTAAGGATCTTGGGGAAGTAATTATTGAAGCACGGAAGCAAGCAGCCAAGTGCAAGATGGGGGCTTTTTGCTTGAAAAGTCTAAGGAATTATTACAGAGAGCTGAGTCAAAGGACCCAAGCAGGACATAAAACATCTTTTATTGATCTGTGGGGGCTCATGATTGAAGCCATGTTAAATGATGGGGTAATGTCTACACATCTTTCTTCTCATAAAGTTGTTGACTTAGTATTTATGACCATTGCAAGAAACTAGAGCCCTAGAAAGAGACACCTGGTCAGTAACACTGTACTTGGTCCATAGGCATTATTTATATTAATAACTTGGAGACACAGTGTATGTCTACACTGGAGCCTGAAGCGTGATTGAATGTAGCAGAAATGCTCAGACTAGCTCTAAAGTAACCAGAACGCTGATTAACACTACAGCTGTGCAAGAAATTTTTATGGTTCTTAGGTGTTTTTTATAGCCCTATGCTTTTATCTCTCCACTGCTGCAATATTTGCACAAGCTGCACTCATAACTTGAATTACTGCAGATGTGTCCCTTATGTCCAGCAGTTTGTGACTTAGTGACAAGGAAGTATATAGATTCAGAGCTGGTGAGATATATTAGCTGCAGTGTGTTGCTTTCAGCTACTTTGAATTTGACCTCTCACGATCTTCAATTTCTAATATTATTGTAATGACACAAGCAAAAACTTTCCAAATTTTCTCCAGACTGATGATAGCTGGAAAAAAAGCTATTTTATTTCCAATTTCTGTAAATATGATTTACATTTTGTCTAGATGAAACAGATAAAATTAAATACTCTCATTTAATATCATATTTCACACAGTGTTTCCAGCCTCAGTGCTACATAACAAAATTTTCTAGAATTTAATTTGGCTGAAGTATACTCAAAATCTCCATTTCATGTATATGTTGTCAGTATTGGACAGCTCAAGGACTTTTCCTCTGTGGATGCTAACTTTCAAAATGGTATATAAAAAAAGAAATCTCGATTAGAAGGGTCATTAACATGCTGCCTTGAAGAACTCGTATGATTAACAGATGAAGAATATAGTAACAGCTGAAGCACCCGGATATGCTGTATATTTTAACTTTGACATATAACCATACAAAGCTAGAACAGAATGTGAAGTGACTCATTGCTGTCATTGTATACTGAAAGCAGAACATGGCTGGTTATCTTAACAGAAATTGTTCCTGCTTTCTTGTCCTCTGTTATTCAAGCACATGGAAGTAAATTTAGGAGCAAATTCAGGAAAATGATATCTTAGTCTTTATAAGCTGATGTCTTAAGGAACTGATTATAATCTAACTCCTTGGGTTTTTTTCCAAATGCAGAAAAGCCACCACAGACTTTCTGATCAACGTCAGGCAGTGAACCAAGGTCAGAACCCACTGCCCATCTACCTTGCCCTTAATGTCAAGGACAAAGTTGCCACCAAAGACTTCAGAGGTAATGTTTCAATTCTGAAAAAGAGCTGTATTTTCACCCAGGGAGATACACTGGCGGGACACACTGTAAATAATGATGAATTGTTTTAAATTCTCACTCCAAGCCCAGAGAAGTAGTGTTCAGAAATGTAAAGAGTAACTGGGCTGGCACATGGTACATGTCAACAGTTCAGTATTTTATAAGATCTCTTGGCATATGATTGTGTGTTTTCAGGTATTAACTTCAGATTAATAGTACAACATAATTCTGTGACACAGTCTCAGAAACAATATGAATTCTTAAAGAAAGTGATTCACTAGATCTTTAAGTTTACTTAATATATGTTCTGGTCCATGATGGGAGTTGGAACTATACGATCTTTAAAGTCCCTTCCAATCCAAACCATTCTATTATTCTGTTTTTCATAGTTGGCTAAAGGCAATAGAAGTCAATGTGTGTTCTAGTCCACCTTCCATGAGAAAACTTTGTACTCACTAGATAAAAAAAAATAAGAATTTAAATTTTCCCGAGCCTTGACATTGTTCATTCACAAACCTGTGGACAGTGTGATAGCTGGTTCAGCAGTGGCTGTTGGCAGGGTTTGTTCAGGACATGTGCTAAGTTGGTTTTCTTGTGAGAGCCAATGCCTGAAAGGTTTATTCCAAGCCTGGCAACTGGACTGTTTTCTGTAGTGGAGCTAACCTTGTTGGTGCATGTGTTGACAGAGTGGGTGGAGTTTACGCCATACGAGGTGGGCTTCCTGAAGTATGGTGCCTTCATTCGTGCAGAGGATTTTGGCAGTGAGTTCTTCATGGGTCGCTTGATGAAGAAACTCCCTGAGTCACGAATCTGCTTCATGCAAGGTAACTCACCAACCTGGGGGAGCGACAAGATTTTAATAGAAACATTAATGATTCAGGAATTCGCCTCCAGAAACCTGTTGTCAGCATGAGGCAGGAGAGGTACTGGGTCAGTCAGCTGACAGGCTCCCCAGGGAAGTGGTCACAGCACCAAGCCTGCCTGTGCTCAAAAAGAGTTTGGAAAATGCTCTCAGGCACACGGTATGATTCTTGGGGTTGTCCTGTGCAGGGCCAGGAGTTGGGCTTGATGATCCTTGTAGATCCCTTCAAACGCAGGATGTTCTATGATTCTATGTTTCCTGAGACTCACTCAACTGCCCTTACCAGCAAAGGTGGTTTTATCATTTGGTCTAAGATAAAAATAAACTAAAATGACAGAGAAGTTGTCATGTACCTTTGCGAGTGCTTTTGAAGCATCATCATTTCCTGTAGAGCTTGCAAAAACTTTTCAAAGTTGGAAACCTATGACACTCTGTTGAAGCCAAATAAAAAGCTGAAAAGAAATCAGTGGGACAAGAGAGAAGGAGCTGGCTGAAAATATTTCCTTATCAAAGGAAAAAGGAAATGAAAGTAGGAACATGACAACTGAAAATGAAAATTAAAAAAAAAAAAGTTCCAGGTAATCAGGTAAAACATGGTGAGAGGGAAAAGACTTTGAATTTTTTTCTGAAATAAGTTTACCTTTGGAGTCTACCACTGAAATAGACGTCTGAACTTCTGCAAAAATTAGATAGAAATACAAAAAAGTTAGAGAAGAGCTGGGGAAGGAGCAGAAGGCAGTTTTAAAAGAACTTGTGTTTACGTCTGCATTTCTTATTATACCTCTTCCACTTTCTAGGAATGTGGAGTAGTATCTTCTCCAAAAATCTCTTGGATGCCTGGCATGCAGCTGACAATTCAGAGGACTTCTGGAACAGGTGGACCCAAGACAAAGTGACTGAAATAGGTAAACCAAAACACCTTCCTCCAGGCCCTTCTGATAGGGTAACTGCCCTCACATTTCCCATTTTTTAAGCTTTTCTGTCTTCCTGTTTCTCTCAGTCTCTGGGTATGGGACATACCAGAAAAATGAAGTTATTTGATTTTACTGAATAGCCAGTGCTTCACTAGTGAGATTGTGACAAGAAGGAAAGGTACCATCAGACAAGTCTTGATGTAAAGGAGATAGGGATGGACACATAAGGTGGTCCCTAAAGTGTTAAGAGGCTTGGAAAGAAATACTACTGTCAAAGCCTCATGTCATCTATTTGTTAGCCAGAAAGAAGCTTGATTATTTCTGTTTCAACATCTCCTTGCCCTGCACAGCATATCCCTGCCTCAAAATCTGACTAAACTGAAAGACTTAGTAGATGTCAAACAAAGCCAACATAGCGGAGCTCTTACACCAGCTGAGAGAAGCAGCTCTGTACTGCAAGACTATTCCTTGAACACACTCATGAGCATCTTCATGATAAAAATCAAGAAAAGCCAGTGAAAAGACTTGGGTCACATTTCTGTGGACTATGTTTTCAGAAAAAAAACCCCAAAGTCTTATGTTTGAGTTTATATAAATAATTTGCAAGTTTTGTTGAATTCAGATGTCCACAAGTGAACCAAATAGAACAAACTGGGTTCCTAAAAGAAAAAAATACTTAGTTTGAAAGTAAAATGCTAACATTTTTCTATGCTTTTCAAAATAAGCTTTAAATTTAATATTTAACCCACATGGAATCTAAAAGCAGTATTCCCTTAAAATGTATTAATAAAATTATTTCTCCTGTTTGTTGTTTACTTGGAAAAGTGAATTACTTCAGTGTGTACCAAAATCATACTGTTTTATGAGAAAAATGTTCTTTTAGTCACATGTAATCAACCAGAGTTTAGAAAACACAAGTAGGTTTGTACTTTTGTCACAAAATTAACTGGAACTCATAGCAGATCATCGGGAAAATAACGCAATGCTGAGCTGTGAACACACGATTACAGAAGATTCATTGACTCTTTCTCCTCTTCGTGTCTTGCCTCTTCTTAATTATGGTTGTAATTTAATGTCATGCCATTCATGCTGTGTATCTCTAGAGGAACAACCAGACCTGCCTGAGAAGCCATATGAGATGGCTACGTGCGTTTTCACTCCTACGAGCGGCCTCTCCACAACGCTCCGGGATATCCTGACGGATCGCCCTGCCGTCTCCAAGTACCACAACTTCCTAAGGGGCTTCCAGATGCACAACGAGTACATCCAACATGAACATTTCAAGAAATGGAAAGGTGTGGATGGCTCTCCTGCCTACATGTTTTATTGGGGCAGGAACAGGGGTTGGTAATTAGCAAGGGACATTTGCATGTCCTGAAGAGAACTCAATGGGTTTTGTGGTTACCTGTTAGAGCTCACTGAGAGGAGGGAGAAGGAAGGAACTCCTCAAACCTTTCACTTTCAGTAACACTAATGTTCAATTATTGGGTTGTTGGGTACTCAAAGTCCTCACAGGAATAAAAATTGCTAGGATGGGGCTCTGCATATAGGCAACATCTGTGTTTCTACAGTTTGCTAATAGCTCTGAATCTTCCACTCCTTAGACACTTTGCTAGATGCCTCTCCTAATGACCTGAGAGGCAACTCAGAACACTTGGAGTTGGTGGATGCAGCTTTCTTCTTTGAAACCAGTTACCCACCCCTTATGAGACCAGAGAGGAAAGTGGATGTCATCATACACTTTAATTACACAGGTGGATCACAGACATTGGTGAGAAGTCTCAAAACTGTTTTTTTTCCCCTAACAACTTTTGCTTTGCTTTGCACAACTTTCAAACAGATGTCTGTGAAACATGGAACTTAGTGGAAGTTAGTAAAACTCTGTTTTCAAACCTTAGAAGAAAAATGGAAATTTCTAGAGGGGAAAATATGTCTATTTTTCTCAAACTACTCTTGAAATATCCCTAAATTCTTCACCAGTGAAATACAGACAGGCAAAGTGAAGTAAAAAATCAAGCTGCAACATCTATTATAGTCTTATATATAATATTTAATAGCACAAATATAGCTGGGAAACTTTTGTGATTCAAGTGCTGAATTTAATCTGAATTTTGCTTATAAATGTAAGATTTTTATTTTGCTTTTTTATTTTAATGTTGATTTTCTAGCTGTCCAAGAACAGCCTAGTGAGTAATGAATTTCTTCATCTTTATTTTTATCTCTCTTAATAAATATATTTTTTCTCCTTAAATAGTGGACTTGAAGCAAGGTATCAAATGCATTTACTATGTTTGCAGAAATCTGATTTGATTAAAATGGTTATATAGATTTTGAAAGCAGTATTTACCACATAAATGGACAGTTTTAGACCTCAAAATACAGACTTGTAATTTTAAAGCTGTCCCTGAGGGACACCCCAAAACCCACAAAGTTCAGTGGTTAAGGTTCTGTCAGTTTTTCAAGTGGAAGACACTTCAATGATGCAATTACACATGAAAAATATTTGTCTTTGTACTGCAGTGGAAATGATAATATCTTCTACTATATTTCTTTCTTGTATTCCAACATCTTTTGGAAATACTTAATTCAAAATGAGGTGGTACTTTTTTGTTAGATAATTCAACGAAGTTGGTCACCACAAATGAGCTTTCTGAAGAATGTTTTTAGTGCTACATTTTGAGGTCTAAAATATGTTATTTGAAAATCTCACAGTATTTCTAAAATTCAAAGTTATAGATATGGGTAGGTTGGTCTCAAAACTCTGCTAAAGTTTATTGAGGTCAACTTACAAGTTATCTTGCCATATAAACAGCTAATGGGACTGGGAATCCTACTGTCTTGGACTGCAAATTTAGTTTTGTTTACATCCACATTTTTTCTGACTTAGTTCTCCGTTAATTAATGGTCTATAACATAGTTTGAATTTATCTGTTCTGTTCCTACATCATATTCCCATTTTAGAGACATGCATTAGTACAGATTTAAACTCTCTTTACCATCTTGATATTAGCTATTTTCCTGGAAGACTATATCCAAATGGCTCCTCGGGCAACTGAAAAGCAGTCCTTGGGGCTGCAGGTGTCCACATTATTTCTGGGTGTCTGACTCTCGGTCTATTTTGTGCAACTTTGCATGAACTACTGGGCTTTGGTAGCAGTCTGATCTTGGCTATCTTTTCTGTTCCTTGTGCTGCTGCTGTTGAGCAGCCCCTGGAGCAGGCTTGCAGATACTTTGCAGAGCAGGAAATTCCATTTCCCTGCATTGGACTGATGGATGATGAGAAGAACCTGAAAGAGTGCTACATGTTCGATGGTGCAGACACCCCAGGAGCTCCTCTGCTGCTTTATTTTCCATTAGTGAATGACACTTTTCAAAGATACGTAGCACCTGGTAAGTACCCAGCAAACTTTATTGACTCAAGGAACATTCCTCCTCCCTGGGTGTTTTTTCCTCAACATAATACAACTCCCCTTTGTTTGCTTGTTCATACTAGTGAATAGATTGCAAAATAGGATGATTCAAACTGTTTGTAAAATCTGGTGAAGTCTTGTGCATAGTTTTATTTGTGTCTTGGTGCAATTCAGGGAAAGAGGAAACGTGTTCCTCAGTTAGAGGAATAGAAATTAATCTCTTCTTGTAATTTCCAGAAGTTTACTTTAGTGCATAGAACAAAGCTTATTTTTCAAATTATGTGTTGTTTTATGACAGTCAGATCTAGGCGAAAATCACAGTATAGAACAATTCTGTGGAGGGTCACTGTGCCTTCTATTTAGGCCATTTAATATGCTGGTTGAATATACTGGAATACCAAAGCAACAGTACATGAAGTGTCCTTCTGGGTTAGTATTTGAGATGGAGACTTTGCTTTTAAGATGATTTCCAAGTCTACTAATATTCTGCTTCCTCCTATACTATGTCCTATATACTGGTTTGTGTTGTACTGAAGAACCTGCCTGGTAAGCCTTGAGCACCAGTGACCAGATAAAATGATGTGCCGTGAGCTGGCCAGTAGATGGTGCTGCTTGCAATAGAAATGACATCTGGCGACACTTATTTTTAATTCTGATAGGCTTTGCTCAGAAGCAGATTTTTCGGAGATCATAGCACTGCACTTATCTTCACAGCAATTGCATCTGTGATCTCTCCAAGTTATTCTTGACCTATTCTATCAAAGTATGGTTTGAGGGACTACACAAACACATTTCTTATTTCCTCTTGACAGGCATGTCACGTACTGCTGCTGAAATGGAACAGGGCAAGGTTGATATCTCCAGTTTCTCTTCTCCATACTCAACCAGAGAGGTCTCACTGAAAGCAGAAGATTTCAACAAGCTTCTGAAGCTGACTAATTACAACATAATGAACAATGAGAACATGATTCTTCAGGCCTTGCGCATGGCTGTGGCACGGAAGAAACAAACCCAGAGCCAGCCAGTATCACAGGCACAGCCCTCGGCTTGAACAGCATTTTCCTCTCCCTTACTAAGTATCTACCCAGACAGCACATATGTGATAAATACTTCACCATCTTGGCAGGGGCCATGTCTTTCTAAGTAACCTTCTTAATCTGATCCAGAGTTGTGGTATTAAACTCAGCAGTTTCTGTTGTTAACACCATCTCACTGTTCAAAAGATGAAGATTCAGCTGTGTGTGATAGGGAAGTAGCATTAGCTCTCTTTGGCTGCAATCTCTTATGGTCTTGGTGGCTAGTTGCTATATATTTTTCCATATACAAAATATTTTGGTATTTCATTAGGACTATTAGTAGCAAACCCATAAAGCCTTCTTTAGACACAGAAGGTGGTGACCATGCAGTATCAATTTAAAACGTTTTACTTAGTTTTAATAACCAGAATTAGATGGCCTTCTACTTTTAAAGAATTTGTTTCCCAGGTGCTTTTTTTTGGTCATGAATTGTCGTGAAATAAATATTTTATGAGGGATGTTTGATTTTTCAAATTTGTGTTAGATAACAGAGATATGGATCAGTGGCCATTTAGGTCTTTGATGACATCTGTTCTTATCAATTAAATCAAACTTACAAATTTGTTTTGAAGGACTATTGCTATTTCCTCTCACAACCGTGTCCTGTCCCAGATTACAAATGTGTTCTGCAGTTATTTCCCGAAATGCAATTTTGCTTTAGCATCATCTGCAACTTGTTCAGTATATTGAACTATTCAGTGTATATATATTCAGTGTATTGAACTACTACGAAAACAGAGAGATGTGAAAGGGATTGCAGGATGTACGGTAATTGAACACTGGAGACACGCAGTAAGATACCAATTTTCTGTTCACTGCATCACAGTGTATCCCATGCTCAAACACACTTAAGGCCAAGTAAGGTCCAGCAGAAAGAGATGTGGAGCTTCTGTTTGTAGTATGAATTCTTCCTTAGAGATGAGTAACTGGAGAGAGAGAGGTATTCTTTTCTAGATCTGGAGCTGGTTAAGAAGTTGTTTTTTGCTGGTTTTAGGTAATAGTCCCACAGAAGCATTGTGAAAGAAAGGCAGATGCTGGCATCTGGGAGTTTGTCAAGGGTCAGCCAAGATGAGACTTACAGGAGTCCCTCAGCGCCTGGCCTAAAACAAGTAGTCAAGAGCTATAGAAGAGTATCTTCTTTCCACAAATTTTCCAACACAGTACACAGACAATTTCTGCCTTATATTCTAAAATCCTGTTCACTGTTTTATCTGAGCAGCCACGCATGAGCTTAAACTAAGGTACCTGAACTGTCAAAATGGGTATCATGACTGACTCCTTAATGCCTGCCAGGGAGGGTACAATTATATTTGTCGAAGTCCTCCTGTGATTGCAAAGTTCTGGGCGTTTCATCAGCTTTGCAAAGTCTGCAGGCTCCCTGAAGAACTCCAGTGCAGTTTCACTTCTCAGCTGTTGTTCCCTGTTGGGGATATTTTTGTCAGGATTAGATACTCTGTTTGACTTCGCCTGTGAACTTTTTAATAGTAATGGTGAGCACCTGCTCTTTCCCGGTTTTACCAGCCTCAGACTGGTTGGAAAACACATATTCCTGAGACAATGGAAACAGTTCTCTGCAAATCTCTTGTACAGCCTGCTTCACCTTTTGTATGTCCCATCTCAGAATTTGTGATGCACCCTAAAATCTCAGATGATATCAAGCAAACCAGAAATAGTAGCTTCTCAGCCACTGGCATGGTGTTTCATGTGTTCACACTAGATGTTTTGCCCCAAATGCCTGTTCTGGGACTACTACTAGATTCTTTTCAAGCAGAGGCACTTAACAGCCAATGTCCAGGATGGGCTCTCTCCAGCTTTATGCCCTTCAGCACTTATTGTGGAGGAAATTCATGCAGGGAGAACCCTTGGGTAGGAGAGGTGACAGAGGCCTAGAGATTGGCCCTCCATTTTCTTTCCTTGTACTAAGGTGAGATCGTGAACACATTTTTTGTATACTTTCATTATTAATATTTCTGCTGTTACTGTTTTTTTCTTATTCCATTGTTTTTTGCTTTCAGTAAATTGTTATCTCAACCCATAAGTCTCTCCTTTCACCCATCCCTTACAGGATGGGAGGGGGGAGGGGGAGTAGCTTATTTGGTGTTTAATTTCTGGCTGGTGTTACACCACCACATGGTGGTCCAATCATTCCCTTCCTCAGCTGAACTCTCCTGTGTGAGGTCTGTGTGGCCAGGTTTTGGTAGCAGGAGCCTACAAGGGTGGCCTATGTGAGAAGCTGCCAGAAGCCTCCCCCATCTCCAACAGAGTCAATGCCAGCTGGCTCCGAGACTGACCCACCTCTGGCCAAGGCTGAGCCCATCAGTGACAGTCGTAGTGCCTCTGGGATAATGTATTTAAAAACGGGGAAGAAAACCTGTGCAACATCAATTGCAGCAGGAGAAAGGAGTGAGAACATATGAGAAACAGGCCTGCAGATACAAAGGTCAGTGAAGGAGGAGGAGGAAGCGCTCCCGACTTTGGAGCTGAGATTCCCCTGATGCCTGTGCTAAACAATTATTAAATAACTAATTAACTGGCTGTTAAATGACCATGGTGAGGCAGGCTGTCCCCCTCAGCCCATGCTGGCCCATGGTGGAGCAGATATTCACCTGCAGTCCCTAGAGAACCCCATGTGGATGCCTGAAGGAGGCTGTAATACTGTGGGAAGCCTGTGAGGGAACAGGTCCTGGCAGGACCTGTGGGCCTGTGGAGAGAGGAGGCCACACTGGAGCAGGTTTGCTGGCAGAGACCCATGCTGGAGGGGTGTGTTTCTGCAGAACTGCACCCGCAATGGAAAGGACCCACACTGGAGCAGTTTGTGAAGAACTGCAGCTTCTGGGAAGGACTCAGGTTGGAGAAGTTCATGGAGGGCTGTTTTCTGTGGGAGAGACCCCACGCTGGAGAAAATGAAGCTGCTGGGGTGCAGGAGGTACAGAAAATCAGGAGTAAAATTAAACCCAAGAAGAAGGGAGGGGTGGGGGAAAGGTGTATTATGATTTAGGTTTTATTTCTCATTATCCTACTCTGATTTGATTTGTAATAAATTAAGCTGATTTCCCCAAGCTGAGTCTGTTTTGCCTGTGATGGTAATTGGTGAGTGATCTCTCCCTGCCCTTATCTCAATCCACTTGCCTTTCATTAAGTTTTCCCTCCCCTGTCCAGCTGAAAAGGGTGGGGATGTGTATGATAAAGTGACTTGGCTGGGCACCTGTTATCCAGCCAAGGTCAAACCACCACAGCTTCTCAGTGTTGCTTTGTTAGAGATGTGTTTTGTTGAGGGTTTGGGGTTTTTTTGCTTGTGGCATTTTTTGGGTTTTTTTTGTGTGCTTTTTTTTTGTTTTTGTGTTGTTTTATGTGTGCGTGTGTGTTTTTGTGTTGGAGTGAGAACTCCTCTGGACCTAGGCCCAGAGGAAAACCAAAACACAGGGATTGAATTAAAACCTTTGGATAAGCTGAGATACATGAAGTCACACCAAAGTGAAATAGAAATATAGATTTTTAACTTTATGGTGGCTATTAAATATAGATTTTTAACTTTTTAAACTTTTAGTAGAAATATATGCTAAGTGCTTTAAACATTGAAAAGCTGCAGAAAAGAGACCTTAAGCACAGTTTGTACTGCAGCAGTGTTACCTTTTCACAGAATTTCCTTACTTTAGACAAAACATAGGTGGAACTGTACTGTTCATATTTTTTAGATAGTGTTCACATAAACAATAAAAGCTGATAGAAATTATATACGCAAATCTGTGTAATACTTATGTAGTACTTGCGTAAGATTTACGACCATTAGAATTAGACCAGGATAGGTTAAGAAAAGAAAAACTAGAATCGTGTGTTAATTTTATTGGTCAATTAGCAAATATAATCCTCACCTCTGTAAGTTTAGAGAGAGAGGAGAAAAAGAGAAGAAGAAAAGAAGAAGATGTTTAGCCTGCTGCTTGCTGTTATCATTTTTCCCCTTTGAACTCTACCTTCAGAAAACTATGGAACTATGAAATAAAGGACTGTAGCAAGACAGCAGCCTCCTCTGCTCTTTCACCCTCGGTCAAAAAGGGAGGGTATCCTGTCAAAAGCTCAACATTTTTGTGTTTGGTTGTTTTTTTTTTGTTTTTTTTTTTGGGTTTTTTTTTACCTAAGGGAAACACATATTTTTCCATAGTCTGGGTATTAACAGGTGCTCCTGCCCTCTCACCATCTTCATGTCCCTCCTCTGGACTTGCTTCTACAGGTCCACATCTTTCCAGTGCTGGAGGCTCCAGAGCTGGATGCAGCGCTCCGGGTGGGGTCTCACAAGAGCAGAGTAGAGGAGCAGAATCCCCTCCTTCAACCCGCTGGCCACACTGCTTTTGAAGCTTTCATATCTCTTTAATTGAAAGGTTATTGAGAGTAGATTCCTAATCCTAAAATGGTTGCTTACTTAAGTAATTTTCATTCAGTGAAAAGTTGTAAGGCCAGAAATTACTCTATTGTGTGTTTTCCTGATGGGTGAGGGTGGAAGGGGAAGACAGGTTGTGGCTACTCTGAGTGTATAGTATCACCTCCCGCAGTTCTGAAGAGGTGGTTTCAGACATGTGGGCATGTTAGTAGCTGGACCCATATGGTGGCTATTAATCTGCTGCTGCAGTTTTCTGCCAGAAATTTGAAGACTTTGCTGTCATTTTTACATCATAATTGGATGGCACTGCATTGTGTTTAAAATATCAAGATGTTAACATTTAAAATAAATCAATGTGTACCTTAATTTGCAGAATTTGGGGGTTTTTTTGTATTGGTTTCCTTAGAAGTTTTGTGTTTGTGGAAGGCTTCTGAAAGCAGGAAAATGTATATCCCTCTGACAAATATACAAATTAAATTGGAGAAACATCTACCAGTAAGCAACTCCAGCCCCCCTATCTCCAAGAAAAGGAAAAGAAATACAATTTTGTTGAAGAAAAGGCCTTCTAAAGTTATTTCATTCATGATACTTTTGTTTGCTGATTGGGGTGCTGTGTGCCTACATGTAGCTACTATTACCTTCTCTGGTTTGTTCCTTGCTGAGCCTGCTAGAACATAGATATCCATGCACAAGTGCTCTGGGTTATCACTCCTGTATCTTGAATAGCTGATAACTCTTGGCACCTTGGTGTGTACAGCCTTCCCCAAACACACACCTCTGGTATTTAGCTATCAAATAAACTCAGCAAACTCCCTCCCCTTCTCTCTTCATACTTTCCCTTTCATGTAATGAGGAAGGTGGGGCTTGGATCAACCACTTGCTCCTCAGCAGGTGCCTCCTTAAATTTTGCAGAGGTAGTTTGTGAATCACAGCTGTTGCCTCTAACAGTGAAGTGGCAATCCATCTCTGACTTGTATGCAGCTGGGAGCAGGATGGGCTCATACTGGAGTGCTCGTGAGGTAAGGGTGTGAAAGCTCTAGGAGCTGAAGATGGCCTGGGGTAGGTTCATGGCTGGGATTCTGGGTGGGAGAAGAGGACTTGTGAGCTTTTATTTCCAATTTCATGTATGTATTTACTTATTTACGTAAGGATGACTTATACCTTTGCTGGTATTAGTAGCCTTACGGTACTAATGCTGGTGAAGGCACTCTTTGGTAGTGAAGTGCAGCCACAGGGGGTGATTCACAGAGAGGCTGGGAACCATTCTGGAGTGCCTCACAAGAGCTTTCTGTGCAATCAGGCTGAATCTGTGGTTTGACTCCAGCATTAGGTAAGCTGTGCTCTTTCACAGTGCAGCCAGCTATGACTATAAGCATGTGTGGTGCCCAGGTAGCTGTGCTAGCAGCCACCCAGTAGTGATGTACACAGGAAGGTCACTGCCTAAGAACTGTGATTAACAGTAATGGTCCTAGTTTTATATTTGTGCATGACTGAGATTTTTTTTGTGCATCAATCTGTCTCAAAAGTTGTTTTTTGTTGTTGTTTTTTTTTTGTTTGTTGCTGTTTTGTTTTGTGGAACATAAGTGGGAGGGAAAGCCCTAAAACTGTCTGTTGGGTTCCAGAGAATGAACATACTCTGTCTTCTTCTCAGTTCTGAAATTAATCTTGAGTTTGCTATGAGCAAGCTATTTGATTATTCTGTGCCCTGCTTCCCTGGTTGTAAAATGGAGATTATAGAGCTTCTCTCCATAACATGGATGTGTGTTAACATAAATGTGCATTGATGCTTGCAGATCTCAAATGGGGCATCCCCATGGCTTAAGAAATAACACACGTGGATGTCTAACCAATCTGGTCAAAGAAACACTAAGGATCTACAAGTTCATGCTTTTGAACAGAACCTGGCAATGGTTTTTGTGCAGAAAGTATGCATGCAAAACAAGGAATGAGACTGTCTGTTCTTCCCCTTGCCCTTAACCACTGAAACAGCATCAAGAGCGAAAGTAGAGGTTTCTTAGAGATAGGGGGGTGAGGGGAGGGACAGGAGACTTTTTCCACCTGGAACATGAGCCCAGACAGAAGACATTGAAACATGTTCTTCTGTTTTGGAGTTAGACATAAAAAACAGACCAAGGTCAGCTTATCATAATTCCAGAATGATAGGAGAGTTTGTACCTTCTCGCCTGGATACTGGAAAAAGGAGTGATGTAAATCCCTTAAGGAATTTGATGGAGTCATTTTGCTAGCAGAGAATGGGAGAGGAACTGGGTAATGTTTCCAGTGAAGCAATAGCTAAAGTTTCAGGTACTAAAATGTGCAAGAATTAATAATTGTTTTGAGTCGGGTCTGTTATTTGTCTTTCCTTCTGCACTTGATATTTCAGCTAATGATCCTTTTGCAAATATCCAGCATCTGGTTTGGGTGAGGAAATTTTGTTAACATCTCTTCCAAAGCTGTTTGCTTGCACCTGCTTTCTTTCATGTTCTGCTGCATTTTGCTGATGGTGTCTCACTCAGCAAACAATGCCACAAAAAAATTATTACTTCTGTCAATGACACATATACACAGTGGAATATTCCCTCAAGATTTTTTAATTTTTTTAACTCTACGTAGACATGATTTTAACTTCCAAAGCCATACAAGCAGTTCATCTTCCAATTTTGCTGCATGGATTTGAAAATTGCAACAGGAATTTGTAGGAGAGCATGTTTTATGAAGCATAAACAATTTAACATTAATGCAGGTAATAAGCTTTGTCGTTTTTCTGCAGAGTGATGAATGCCCTTGCTGTTCATTCTTTGTGAAAATCATAAGAATGAAAAATCTGAGGAAGGCAGATTTGTGTGAGTATTGCAGTCTTTCTTTGCGCTCCCTAGTAGTTAAATTATGAAAGCAG
Source organism: Eulacestoma nigropectus (assembly GCA_013397775.1). Taxonomy (NCBI): domain Eukaryota; kingdom Metazoa; phylum Chordata; class Aves; order Passeriformes; genus Eulacestoma; species Eulacestoma nigropectus. The sequence goes on along the minus strand of VZTE01004638.1, from coordinate 621,151 downwards.
AGAACATGTGCTTGCTATCAGCACTGTAACTGGTATCTATGCATGAAGTGACACCTTGGTTTCAAATATTGATGCATATTTGAATTTGGATTATGCTTAGAATACAGTTTTATATAAACAATACCTTTTGGTTTATAGCATGTTACTATTATTAGTGGAAATAGCAAAGGTCTACTGTGGTGTACTGTAAAGTACCTTAACTGCTAACAAGGTTCAGAGCCAGTTTTGATGAACAAATTCAGGTGTTAATTTTCAGTTTCTGCATTTGAATTTCTTTTTGCTTTAAAGAAAAGGTAGAAGGAGCATTATATATCTTATTGTCAGCTTCTTTTTCTGTCAAAACTTCGCTGAAATGTATTCAAAGTAGACTTTTCAGGATAAGCAAGTACTGTTGAAATGTTTCTGAGGACTTGGTGGAATGGGTGAAAGTGGAAATGAGAGAAAAATCTCAGCAATTACTCAGGTAGGAGAAAGAAAGCTCAATATCTCAAATATCTGACTCAGAAAGAAAGCTCAATATCTCAAATATCTGACTCAGAAAGAAAGAACAAGTCAGGAACGAAATGAAAAGGAAGTGAATATGAACATTGTATATCAAATAAGACCAAGTGAACACAGCAAGTATATTCGCCTCCATGGAGATTACTATTAAATTCTTGTTTTTCTGCCATTGGGTCTAGCACAGGGATATTGCCTTTTTTTTGAAAACAGCAAATCTTCAGAGAAAAGTGAAAGGATGTTTCATTTCCCTCTCTGTCATTTCTATCTCAGCTGAACTGTTTTCTGGCATAAATGTTAGCATCCCAAGGGAATTTCTAAGTTACCCTGATAGGCAACAGCATCAAGACAACCACCTGCAGAGCTGATAACAAAATGTGTGCCTCTGGCCTTAAAATCAGGGATAGTTCTCTCTTTCTCAGCATTTTATAATGGTTGGAAATTATGATCTTAACATTCTTAAGGACAATAGAACTTCCAGAAATCCATAGTTAATTATCTTAGCTGTTTATCTTTTATTAGTCTTTATCCTGTATCTTCATTTTGAGCAGATGATTGATTACCTGACTTCAGGTTCGAAGCTATAACATGAGATTTGTTTCCAACACCAGATGGGGAGGAAGGTCTTTGCTAGCAAGAGCCAGAAGAAGCAGTGCTAGGTGACAGGGTCTGAGAGGAGCTGCTTCATCCGTTCCCCATTCCGATTGCCTTTCTTTGTTGTGTGCTGCAGAGCAGCACATTTTATTTTCCCTCTGAGAATCAGGACCAAGTTACCAGTGTCACAGCAGAGAGTCAGTGAATTTTTATCCCTCCTGTACCCGTACTCTCTCTCAGAGCAAATAATGTTGTTAGTGGAGCAATGCCACACAGTGTGATGGACAGCACAAGAAATGAGACTGTGTTAAAACGCATTACACTGAATGAAAAAACCAGTGTGAGAGTGTAGTACAATTCTTTATGTAGCTCACATTTATTTAATTACTATTTCTGTACAATTTAAAGTTGTTAAGAAAGACAGAGATGAGGACAGAGAGTAAAAAGTTGGCACAGAAATAATTTCAGCTGCGAAGAGCCATTGGTGCTCTGTTGGAGTCAGAATCTGTTTTTGGAAGACTGCCTGTCAAGCATGAGTGCACTTTGCTTTCTGTCAGCTGTGGCATTGCACACCTAATGGGCCCTCTTTGTGCAGAGGGACCGCAACCCACAGTGTCCATGTCTCCTGACATCTTGCACATGTCATATAACATAGGGCTTATTTTTTTATTATAGGTTAGCTGTGGCAATCACCTATAATCCTGATCTCTTGACCTTTTCCCTTTGTATCAGACAAAAGGCTGTGTTTGTACATGGGGTAAGTGTAATAACAAGAATTAGGCTACTAATATGTGTTTAAGTCTGTTAGGAATAAGGCTTACTCATGAACCAGAAGGAATTGCTCATTCATTATGTAGGTTATCAGGTAACTATAATATGAGTAGTACATATAGCTGTTGCAATTTCTAGGCATATTTGAGTTTGGCTAAATTTTCCTTCTGAAAATTTAAAAGAATAGTGATATCAGACCATTTCAAAATCTCATTTTGATTGAGACTATGTCCCCAGAACTGGCTTAAAATAAATCCTTTGGGGTACGACAAACACTGAACCATGGTTTTCCCTGCCCCACTCTCCCAAGAGCTCTGTGGTTCTTGAGGTCTGTGGTTTAGAGATCTGGCTTCTGAGTCAACAGTAGTGTTTGCATTTAATTGTTATACCCCAAATTATTGGCTTCTGGAGGCCATTAAGGGATCTGATTTTGATACTTGTCATCTCACTTTGCTCTGGACAGGAACCCAGATACTCTTTTTCAGTGTCACAGGAAAACACCATTCCCAGTTTCAGGATGTTATTCTTTGGGGAGGTCTGTATGGTTATATTGCTAACTAAATAGTTACAGATGTTCCTTTTTGCTCTTTGCCTTGCATGGGCAGCAGAAAAGCCTGCATGAGAAAACTTGGTCCTTTTCAGGCTGGTGTGAAAAGGCCTTTTTTGCATATTAGATGTACCAGCTCTTACACCAAGATAACCTCCCCCTTGTATTTTTTTCAAGAATTGCAGAATGCTAATCATTATATGACTGCCTCTGGCTTTAAAACTGAGACAGCTTTGTGGCTGTCACAAATCTTCATAAATACATCCAGCGTTTCTGCAAAACCTGCCTGGAAAATGCTATTCCTTTGCAACTGTCCAATAGGGCTTGCTTGGAGCACCAGCAAAATGGGGAGCCAGTGACAGCATCAGGAGCAAACGTTACAAGCTGAGGTGTCTGGGCTCTCCATGTTTTTGTTTTCCAAAGGCTTGTCCACCAGACCATATCACTGGAAGAGGGCATAGTTTTTATCTTCATGTCCCACAATTATTTAATAGAAGCCAACTTTATGCAGGGCTCTGCATTCCCACCATTTAACCAAGGCACAGTTACTTTCTGGAGAGACTTCTCTGCTGGCCATGTACCACTGCATTTCACCCCATGTGCTGTTTATAACAAGAGCTGGATGGGTGTTCTGTAGATTCCCTAGAGCAGATCTTGTTTTCAGCATGGGTTCCCAGACCTGCCTTGCTGTGCACTGTCCCATTGGCACACACCTGGCACTCACTGATCCCAGAGGCTGCCACTGCAGTCACAGCAGGCCATGAGCTGGCAAATCTGGTTTTACATGGCCCTTTTCTCAGTGGCTGGGTTCACTGATCTTCCAGGAGATAAAATATCTTCTACACTGCAAATTTACATCTATGGAAGAGAAACCTGTTTGCTTCATGGGCTACAATTAGAATATAAACTTTTTGTACATATGTGTATTTAACACAAATACTCCATTCAGGAGACAAAAAAAGTCTTTAAAATTAGTGACTTTTCCTACTTGGTATTTAGAAAAGTCCAAGGCTACAAAAAGCTTTTCCTGGAATAGTCTACAGCTACTTTTTTTTTGGTTTGTTTCTTTTCTTTAACATTAAAAGATAATCTCAATCAGCATTCTCATTAGATAAAGCTTTAGGCTTCTCTTTAGCTATAGTACTAAATCTGGGCCTTGTAAAATCTGAGCCTGTGGCTATGTACTTTCATAGCAAGCTCACAATGCTACACTGCCTATTGATTTTAAAAGTTGGAAGGTAGCAGTACCAATGTTTTTCCTTACATCATCTAAATCCTGTGTAACACCATCAAAATAACAAAACCCCTTTCAATGCCATGTTCTCCAAAGGAAATTGTCGTGTGTGGAATGGACTGACTGAAGACATGATCACAACATGCTGTATATACTTCCTTTTACTTTACCTCTGACTGTAGCACTGGTGTGACGGGGTAGCAGCAGTCTTAGTGCAAAGAGGGCAGTCAGGCAACATGGGCAGTGCAAATGGAACATTTGCTTTAGGGTGAAATTGCTTCCCATGGTCACTGATGTTTGCAATGGTTAAGAGTAATCTTGGGACTTGGTCCTTTTAAAAAGAACATTGGTGTCTTTTCAGGGCACCTCATTTAGGTTCCTGATGTCACTGCCTGCTCAGACAGGGTGCTTTTGCATTAATGGACAGAAATCCTAAAAGATCCCAAGACAAATGCTTGGCAAGAAGAATCTGCACAAGGACAGAGAAGTCATTATGTGGATAAATGCCAAGTTGCAACAATCCTGTAAACAGGGATTTCCTAACTGGTTAAGAAACTGAAACAGGTATAAAAGCAGCCAGTAATCACAAGAAGATCCTCCCTGTGATGTCATATCCCGGAGCGGGGCTTTTCTTACTGTAATTGTAAGTGGATTAGATCAAGTTCAAGAACTAATTGCATAACTACTGAGGTACCTGTTGAAATGGAGGCCTGGTCTTGTCTGATGTTTATAATAAAGTCATAACCACAGTTAATAATAGGAGTAATGAATGGATAATCTCAGTGAATATTATGTGAATCAGTTTCATAGCTGCATTTCTTAACAACCTATGTTCCTTTCTATTCAATCTTGTTTTTGATTTCATCCACTCATACTAACCAAGTCTGCTCATGCTCTTCCTCCATTCATTGTGACCAAACGCATACATAAACCTAGTTTCCGTCAGACTACTTGTTTTGTGTTATCTAGTCTAAGATTAAGTCCATTTTTTTCCCTTTCTCAAGTCTTTGATGGCCATGATGGAGTGTAGTGTATATTGCATTGTATACAATTTTACTGTGTTGTATTCATGGTAAATAGTGTGGAGACAAAAAGCCTCCTCTGTGCCTTGACAGCAGCATAAGCTGCCACTAAAAAGGACAATGCTAATCAAGGAGATCCTTACTTGCTCTGCACATCTCATTACAGCTGTGGAAATAACTGCATGTCTTCTGCTAGGTATCAGTGGGTTGAATGTAGGTGTACATGCATCTTCTTGCAGCCATGCTGGCTTCTGCATGCAAGAATGGGAAGTTGTTCTGGTGATCAAAGGTATTGTGTGTGATGCTCCTCCATGGCTTCCTTTAGATTCTTGGTGTAACCTTAAAGAAGAGTTTCTCAAAATCATAGTTCCTCATTTCCAAAGCCAGGGCTTCAGCAAGGACATCAGGAGCCTCACAGAGGCATTAGGAGATTGAATGGTTTACTGACTGAGATACTGGTGAAAGTAAAGAACCTTAGGTAAATGGTAGGCTCATCTCTGTCTCAAAAGCAAAGGTGAGAGCAGATACTGTGTTCTAATACTGTACCAGTGCAGGTGGCATTGCAGCTGTTGTCCTTCATTGAACAGGTATGAACTTTAAAGACTGTTGTGATGGTACTACATGTTCCTAGTAGACTTCATTGTCCTCTTGTTTAGTGGGGCTTCTAGTTAACAAGTGGTTGAAACAGCTTTCAAAATATTTTATAATATTTTAAAATGTCAAAACCTGTTTTAAAACAGGTTTGAAAATGGTGGAGGCAATGGAAATGAACAAGGGAGAAGCTTGGGTGGAGCAGAGAGGCTGGAATGAGTAGGTGGTGATGGCAGCAATGTAGAACCACACGGTGCTTTGAGAGAACACAGGTACATGTGGTGATTCAAGGTCCTTCATTCCTCCTCTGCCATTTGGCTTGCAGAGTTAAAAGGCAGTGTCAGACTCTGCTCAGGAAATACCTTTCTAGTTTGCACTCAGAAAACAGATAATTATGAAGAAGCGTATTCTTTGATTTCTGAATGGGATTTCTATGTTTACACATTTCCTTGGGCTGAGCCGTGCAATGACTTCTCACCATTTAAGAAAGTGAGCAGAGCATTGCCTTTACCCATGCTTATACTCTGCCACGTCTTCTTTAAAGTTATTGTACCTTGGAATTTTTGTTCATCCTTGATAAGGACCATATTTTACTCTATATCCTGCTTACTGTTGTAAAAATGTGTGTTGAGTTTAAGACCTAAGTGTACTTTGCTTGACACTAAACATTAACCACAAATTGAATATCAATAGATTTGTGTTGACAGTACTATTAGTTGCTATTTGGACATTCAAAGAATTCATAAATAACATGAAGATTGATAACAAAGGTTTACTCATTACAGGAATTGCTTCAGGATTTTTTGAGGTATTTGATGGTTCAGGAATGGTACTTCCCAATCTAATGCTCCCACTAATACTCTCTCAACAACTTGCTTCTTCCCTGGGCAGGCTGGAGAGAATTGGAGGCACAAAATGTAAAGATTACGGGTTGAGATAAGAACAATTTACTGGAAACAGCAGTGAGATAAGAAAGGGAGCAGTAAGAGCAACAACATTAATGAAGAGACTCCTTTCCCCCCACCTCCCAGCAATAACCTCTGGGTCCTGACCATGCTGCTCTTGGCTACTACAAAAATGAACCCTGTTCTGGCTGGAACCAGGACAGGGGGCAAAGGTATAACTTCTCACATTTGATATTCTATTTTGAAAAATACATTTAAATACTTTTTTGTTCATTGATTCCCAATAGATTTTCTTATACACCTTAGTACCTGTCCTGGTTGTTATGGTTTCATCAAAACAGCAGTATCTGCAGTTCATCCAGTTAGGCACTATGCAGTGTGACTGATATCTGTCGTTAGTGATTTATTCTTTCTCTGCCCTCTGAGCAGAGACCCGTTATGTTTTATGCATCTGTCTCTCTTAGCGTCCTTACCAATGGATGTAGATGAATGCTGCTGAGGTGATTGGTATGATAAAAGCACAGTGCAATAAGGTCTGCGGTATGCCTTGGTCACTGTGAAGGTTCTGAAGACCTGGAGTAGTGCCAGGGTGTTACTGTAGAGCCAGGAACTGAGAGATGTAGCAACATCAAGTCCAGCGAAAGAATGAATTATTTATTAATTTTACAGTCATTTTTATATAGTCTAGTTCCATAAAGCAATTGGACAATGTTCACACACCTCCTAGGGTGATTGGTTCAGGTTCTATCACATCCACGGTAAAACATTTCTCAGTGTACCATGAACAGAACTTAGCAAAACACCAGATGTGAATATCGTCTGGATAAACTATTTTACTGTTTTCATATCTTGCCTAAGAAAAGAAAGGTTCTCAAAGAATTAATGCAAGAAGCTGGAAAATTCATCTGCTAGTAGCATTTCGGTATCCACACCAGGGACAGCCTTGCCCACGGGCAAGATTCTCAGAGCCTGAGGACCTTTTCAGTGATAGTCTCTGGAGCTTTAGGTAAACTTTTTGCTGAACCAAGGACACTGATTATGTTGTAGGTAAGGACCAAGAACCCAGATGTGATTTGCTATTATGTAGGAGGCCAATGCAAAGTAGAGAGGCTAGATTTGACATGGCTGTGATAGCTTGCACTGCTGAGAAGATACATGAGAGTGTCCACATGGGACTATGGCTCCTCTCTTGGGCACTTTACTGACTGTACCCTCAGGAGACAATAAAGTAGTGCTGCAGTAGTAGACAGTGAAGGTTCACTCAAAAATTTTGGTGCTATTGTTTGCATCATATTCTGTTATTAAATTGATGATATTTCTGAATATCTTCCTGACAAAGGCGTTCATCTTGTTTTACTTGTTCAGGACCAATCTTGACTATGTTTTTTTAAGAGTTCCCTTTCAGTTCAAGAATGAAAACTAGATGAAAGAAGTCCAGTTATGAATGTTTCTTGTTACTCAAATATATCTATTCTTAATGCTTTAATTCATTCTTACTCACTGTAGAGTTCTAGACCAGTTGTGAGCCCTGAAGGACTCCAGCCAGAATGTAAGATTTGTTTAATTTCACTGTGAAAATAGGATTAAAAAAAAAAACAAACCAACAAAACAACAGTTTGGAGGCTGTGTGTTTATCTGTGGCTTACTTTGATGTGAAAGAAACTGATGGTGACATCTTTGTAGAACAGATGTATAAAATGTGAAGTCTTGGCTGTCAAAAGCAAAGTGCACATTGACAAACTCAACTAAATCATAGCATTTATGTCAGGATGACTCACTGCTGCAATGGAAGCTTTTAATCCAGGCTGAATAAATTCTTTTCTTATCAAGTAGACCAAAATAACCAAATTTTAATTTTCACCCCTGTGTTATGCCCTGTAGGTCCAAAATCTAATTCACAAAATGGTGACTGATATTTACAGACTCTGGGCAGAATTCTCAGGCACACAAGGACCTATTTACATGGTGATGTAAACACTCCTGCTTCCTGTGAGTTGTTCCAGTCCGTTATGGCATTTTTCTCACCAAAGTGATCTATCAGCATTAGTGTCTTTACCTTCATATTAATTACTGCAAACCATCCTGTGAGAAATGAGGTGGCATATTGCACCCTACTTTTGTTACTTAGTCATAATGATGTGCTTTATTATTTCCATGCTGTTTCCCTAGGCATAGCTCCTCCATCTTCACCATAGGAAAAAAAGAACATCTCAAAGTATCTATCTTTATGTATGTGTACAGAATCTACAGTAAGCTCCTACAGACCATCAAAGCTAGCTTTTTCCTGTAAGTGAGATTTTGGGATATTTTTAACCTCACTCATTATATTTGTAAATATTTTCTGGTTTTCAGATAGATCAAACACAGTGAAAGAATACCTGTCAGTCAGCCAACCTTGTCCTCACTATTATATTGAGCTACAGCTTTTTGGTAACTTCTATTCAGCACCAAATTTTACTTGAAAGAAAAAATATCTAGGAGAAATGTCCCTGCAATAAAGGTTATTTATTCAGTAGCAAAGTTTTTGTTCCAAAACTCTGAATCTCAATTGAAAACTTCAAATCCAAATCCCTGCTGCTGTGCACTGTCAGTGCTGCAGCTTCGTGTCAGTTCCTGCGCGAGATTACATCTGTCATGATGTGTTGCACCTGTTCTTCAGAAAAACTCTGGAAGAGAGGAAGAGAAAACGTACCATAAGTACCTGTTTTTATTAAGCATGTCAGAGGAATTTCTGAGTCAAAATAATGATGCTTAAGGAAACAAAGGGTTTTAGCTAAACTTTAAAACCAGTTTTGTTTCTATTCCCTGGGTGAACAACATTCTTGTGAAGAGCTTCTGTAGAAAGAAAATTTGTGTGTGTTGATTTAGTGGTTCAGCTCTTTCTGCTATTGATTTTGTTCCCACTCCTGTTTTCTTTGAAATCCAAGGCATTTGTGTGTACTGCTTGCAGCCTGTTTCCAAGTCTGTTTCTACGCTGTTTTCTTCTGATGATGGTTTCTTTAGATGCTCTAACTACCTTCTGTGTCTGCATCAACAGTGTTGATGTCTGACCAAGACTTAGGCTTTGGCTAGTTTATTTTTAAAAGGAAATGAAAGAACCTTCTTAAAAATCTTATTTAGTGATAGAGCTGAGATTGCACCACATATGACCCCAAGATGGTCTAAGGTGGAACAAAGAAAATCTGACTGTTTGATAATACCCCTTTTCCAAAAATATACAACTTTTTGGGTCCTACTGGCTGATTATCTGAGGGTGGGAACAGTGAAATAGTGGCTATGATTTTAAAAAGTCTTAAAAAGGTATGCCTATGGAAATGCATTATTTGTAGTTCAGCTGTGCATGGGCTTCTCTGTGTTACATTGTGCTGCTTTTTGTGTTGTTTCATTTTGACGATTGTATTGTGATAGTACCTGGAGAATCTAGGTATGGATTTAGGCCTTGTTCCTCAGACACTATACCTGTTTGGAATGAAAAGGTGGCAACTTTTCCAAGGAACATCTAGTCTTATTTCATATGTGTCAAAGAAGGAGGTTTGGAGTTGTTTTGGAGATGGTACCCAGCTATCTGGTAATTGATCTCTTGGCCTGGTGCACCATATAAGGATGTCCTACCACTTCTTTCCCTGAGAATCAACCCTGGCAGGGAAATGGCGTAGTTGTTTTCCATGCACTCTAATTGACGTGACATGATTATCCTGTTTTCTGCCTTCCAGCATAAACATGAACATTACGTGGCAGCAATTCCATATGACACCTTGTAGGTTTACCTGGGCTGGTCCTCATCTCTTGAAGCAGGATAAAGTTTAGTTTGTCTGTCACAGTTTCATACATGTCTGGGTACTAATACAGTCTGACATGAGTTACCTAAAAAATTTATAAAATCTGTTTTGCTAGAGCTAATCCTCTAACAGCTGGAGTAGTCTTCTAATTTTTCCCTCTGGCCACACAGAGCCACAGATCATTATCCTCTTCATATCAATCATTTGGACATTACAGAACTGACTACTTGACAATATTTTTTGATGTTGTTTAATTGGAAAACTCAAGTCTTTCAGCTCTTTTTCATATGCCAGGCAGCTTAAGTCAATCCTCTTCAATTTGGGTATATTTAATAGCTGGTAACAGTTAAAGCATTTTATGATGGAGGGAAGAAAAGAGTGGAAGAGAATGCAACATGGGAGACACTGAGTGAGCATCCACCTGTTCCTCTCTAGGGCTAAAAGAGTATGCAAAAGGATCTCAGTGCTAAATCTCATCACCTGCCTTTATGTTTAACATTGTGTATTTGGGATCTGGTCCAAAATGTAGTTAAATTTGTGTTGTATAGGTAAGTTGTCAGACGCATCCTGCAACACTATTCTGGGGTATTTTGTTATTCTTCGTGCAGTGTCCTGCCTTTAATTGCTTGTTTTCAGAGTCAATTATCTTTGTCTCTATCTACATTCTTGTCTTAGGCTATGTTGAGACTGAGACCTCACTGGCTGCTAACCTAGTTGATGTTAAATGTGGATCATCAGGTTGTTGGACTCTGTTTTTCTCTTATTAAGGGTGAGCAGCCTTGCTAAAGACTAGACTAACCTCTCAGGTTGGGTGTAGGTCTATTGTGTTCAGAGAGGACAAAGAACTGAACCTACCACAGCTCTATTTAGATACAAGAGTGTAAGTCACAAGTTTAGCACCTTTTTGATACTCTGAAAATAATGAACACCTTTCTTCTAAATCAGGAGTCATACCTCATATGTATAAGAAAGAGACATCCCAGACTATAAATGAACAAATTCTCTAAAACACACATATATCATTAGTGCATAACTTGCAGATACAATTGCTGAAGAAACAGCCTGCTTCTCTGGCACCATCTGAGGAAGTAACTATGCAAAGTTAGTACTATCTTTTTCAAATGTTAAAAATCAATAAAAGAATTTTCAAAAATAGTGTGTGGGAGACAGCTAAAGAAATGGTTTCATTACCAATAAATTGTTATCAACAGGTATATTGCATATATTCTGCACTTTAAAATTGCAAATGCAGATGTCTTTAATTCTTGTATGTAGTATTAGTATATTTTTAAACTTATTATTGCAATGTTAAAGTAATTTCTTACCTACTATGGTCAGTAAGGGGGAAACAAGTGCATGCTGAAAAACTGGAAGATGTTTCATGGTCAGACAGTATCAGAAGACTTGAAAGATAAATCGTACATACCCTGATTGCACAAATTGCTTTAAGCAACACCTATTCATTGCAACATGGTTTACACCACAAGTTGAAAGAAAATGTGGAATGAGAACCAAGACACTGGTAGAGAAAGAATAATATAATTACTGAGCAGACATACTCTTCCTGGGTCACATCCAAGCAGATTACAAAAGAGGAAAGGATAGTTATCACTGTTTTATGTGTGGAGAAATGCAGATGGAGAAGCAAGATAAATTTAAATGAAACCAATTGCCCAGAGTGACTTAGCAGTCTGGAGCAGAGGTGGGACTGGAGCCAACATGTCATGAGACCTTTTCCAGCAGATTACCCACTTGGTCATGCTGCTTCTCAGCATGTATCCCACAATACCAAACTGCCTGTTACTATACCCAAATCTGAGCTATACTGCGAATGCACAAGTTCTTAGAGCTGGAGACATTGAAGACAGCTGTAGTTGTCCAGCAGACAAAAGAAATTTGTCTTAGAAAGGACAGCAGATTTGCTCATAATGAGAGGGCTGGAAAGGGTGGATGACAGTGTAGAGAGACTGAGTCTCACCATTCTTCACTATATTGTCAGGGTCTCAGTTTGCTACCACAGGTTCATGAGACATCAACTCTTTTATGCTCTTAGGAGCAAATGCCCTGCATTGCTCCCTGCTAAAAATCAATTATCTTAGCAGTATCAGAGAGATTCCTAACCACCACCAAATACTCTACATACATCAGACAGACACAGAAAGGAAAAGTTAGTTGCACAGATATACAAGTACCCAACCCGCCTCTCACCTGAAAACTCTGGCAACCCACAAGAGACAATTCATCAACACCCTGTGGCAGTGCCCAGCACACAGAGCAACCTGGTCTAGTTGGAGGCGTACCTGCCCACAGCATGGGGGTTGGAACTAAATGGTCTTTAAGATCCCTTCCAACCCAGGCCATTCTATGATTCTGTGATAGCTATGCCCACCCAGCCAGGTCTGGGTATGATTCCTGGAAAACAAACCAAACCCAAAGCAGCCACTGTGTATTAAGAAGATTTAATGCCATACTTGTAGCTAACTGTGCAACCTTCTGTTACATTACCACCTTTCTCAGAAATTAGAATTTTCTTCTCTATCAGCGGAGTTTAAAGCACAGTTAAATAAAAGTGCACTGCTATTTTTGCATATTGTTTTTCATGGTGAAGGGATGTGATCACATGTTGGGTAAGACAGTCAGCTCATTCATGGACTGGATTACAGATATGTGGGGGCAGCAAACCAGATGGGGAAAATCCTCTGTACCCATACCCTTTTGAACTCTTCTGTTCCCCTCTCAAAAGCAAAGAACAAAGTCAGCCTCTTGTGTAAGTTCTCAAAATAAGTATTTCATTCTTGAAAAAGGTTCTCTTAAAAAATGTAAGCGTTTTTCTTCTCCATCACAGAAGTCTCTTGATTTGCAACTAACAGGGGATGTACCAATAACAGGTTTGTTAAGTAAAACTAGCTCTGTGTACTCTTTTTTTACCAGTTGTCTTTATTGCAGTAGTTTCTTTCAATCTCTATTGATGACCCGAGCTCTCACCTGCAGGAGGTAACAAATAGTAGTGAATGATATTGAATAATTTGTCAGAAAAGTTATAGAAACAACACCTCCTTTTTGCAATTTGCTGTACAGATTCAGTGCTATAAGGCTATGCTTTAAGATATTTGTAGTAATTTGTTAGTTACAACATATCTTTTCAAATACAGTTAGCCAAACTGATTGCTATGTAAGCCTGTCCTTGCCCACTGCTTCCCCGGAGACTGTCCGGACCAAAACCATTAAGAATTGCAAAGATCCAGTGTGGAATGAAACATTTTGCTTCAGGATCCAGAGCCAAGTAAAGGTAAGATGCAGTGTGCTTGTTTTTCTTTTGGGGCAGAGACACCATTGTGTGATCAATATGTAGGGTAAAATAGAAATAGATATGTGTGAAGGACTACAAGGGTATGGGTAAAGGGATTTGGAGTAGAATGTAGCAGCAAAACTAAATTTAATTTTCTGATATGTAAAAAAACCCAAGATATTTCATTTATTTCATAAAAGTGTTCTATCACTTTTCACTTTTTATTCTTTTCTTTTCCTTTTTTAATCACTGCTTTTCAAGAATAAATGTGAAAATTTCAGAGTAAATTGAATAGCATCAAAGATAAATATGAGCTAGGTAGTGAAAGCATCACAAGGCTGTACTTTTTTACTATTCCTTTGTAATGACCAGAAATAAAAAAAAAATCGGAAAGCAACTGTTGAAGTTTGCAAAAGAGAACTTGATGAACTTTTATCATGATGATAAATGTTAAAGCTTAAGAAGATTGGCAAGTCCCATTATCTTCTCCCTCCAAAAGACAGCATCAACATCAGGGTCTAGGAGTCCACGAAGATCAGTGGTAGGCCAAGTAAACCAAGCTTACTTCACACCAAGGGCAATCAATCTCTGCTTTACAGCTTGCACCGTTCATTTCCTAGTGCTGGTGCCAGATCAGGACTCTCTCAAGTGACAAATCGGCAGGCTAGTGCCCTGGCTCTCTTAAGCATTGATAAACTCCTCCAAAAGAGCATTCAGAATAGCTCAATGTGTTGCTATACCACAGGGTCTCTGGTGAACAATCTCTCTTGCCTTTGACTGCAGAAGTTGCCCATGTTCTCAGGCTTTCTTCCTCATTTAGGTAGTACTGGTCTTGTTTGGTATAGCTTTCAGCTTTCACATGTCTGCCCATCTGTGGCCTACAGTCAGTGCTTTCCCTGCAAACCTAAAAAAATTCTGACTTCTTTCAAAATGCCAGTGAGGTGCAACTTCATGGAGCCCTGCAGGTTTATCAGACGGCAACGGCCAAACATTGCAGCATGGGAACAAACACCCACTGATCTGCAACTCTTGCACACGAGCAACGGCTCCTCCTGAAAGGTTTTTAAAAACTGCAATACCGCATAGAACAGCTAAAAAAATATCTTGGCCACAGAAGCTGCTTGAACTAGTCCTTCAGGGAGTAGTGTTTGGGAAGACCTTATGTTTACTTTCAGTAAATTTGCAGCAGGAGACAAGACATGTGGCATTAGCTGCAGTAATTTTCAGTGGGTGGCAACAGCAGCATGATGGTGGTGGCTGTGGCTTGAGTGTGGGCTGCAAAAATGTATCCTGGGGATCTGGGACAACTAAAGCTCAGCAGTTAAGTTAAGGCTTGCAGGTTTCTCTGTACACACTGCAATTCCTCTGCTCATTACCCTCTGAGCAGAACCAGAGTCTGCTGGTCTGGTTATTTTCTCCTTTCCTGTCTTGTGCTTTGTTGAGGTATTCATCTTCCCAAATCCTGGTAGCCAGAGCTCAGTAAAATCATATAATAAGCTGCCATTGGGGAAGAAAACACCTGTTTGGGCATGTTTGTGCTGGTTCTCACTAGGAACAGCAGTGTTTACTGACAGGCATTTGTTTTGATGAATGTCTGACAAAGAGTTGGCTAGAATGGGCTTCCCAGGCTTGTGCTGTGGGCACAACTCCCACAGCTCCAGGAGGGTGTCCCTTCCCAGAGCTGGTGGCACACAGCCCTGCCAAGGGCTGGCTCTTCTCCTTACCTGGCTCCCAGTGATGCTGCCCTCACATTCTCTGTCAGGAGAGATAGACACAGCGAACTGCCCAGACACCCCTGGCTGCTTCCCACACAGCATCCCAGTGGTGCAGCCAGAGATCTCCCTTGGCCAGCCAGCACCCTGTGCGTGCCTCCCCTGGCTAGCTGGGAGTAACTGGGACTTTGAATCAGTTGGTCACTCAGAAAATAAGTCGGTCATTTTAGCCAGATAAGGACATTCTATTCCACTATCACAGCTAGGAAAATGGATCTGCTCTTCAGTGCAAGCCTGCCTTCTGCTAACTACAGACCATTGCTTTTAAGCATATTACCTCCATCACCTTCCATATGGCTGGCCTGTAAACCAAGTTGCTGTGGCTGTTTGTCTCTGCCTCTTGACAGTATGTTTCTATTAGCAAGTGTCATGGACAGGGCTGACCACAGAGCAATACATTTACATAGATGGCCTTATAGGTCAGCAGCATTTTTGTCTTCGGACAGTAAAATGCAAACTCAAGGTCATTTGCCATCTGGAGTATCTTCCTTTCAGTGTATTTGTCTAGTCAATAACTTATCACATTTAGGTATGGACCTTTCTGAGATACATTATAAACTTCTAAGACAACAAAGTTCACGTGCTCACTCTGTTTTATCCATGTGTTTGTGCATGAGACCATGAGCCTGTGTGTCTTTAATAAACATCATGCCTCTTAGCAAGTCTCAGTTAAATCTGATGCATAAGTAAGAATCTGAGATAAGCGCTCCCCGTAATTTACATGAAAATGAGCTGCTGAATATATTGAGGGAGACCTGAATTATTGCCCCACTGAGAAAACAGCAAACAGCAGTTAAGGTTCACTTGCTCAGTACGCTGGGAGGCATCTCTGAGCCAGCCCATGTCCAGCTACCAATCAGGCACAGGAGAGGTTGTTACCCTCTCCTGTCCATCCAAACAGACACATGACAGAGGAGAGAGAAGAGGAGATTTATACGGTGGGATTTGTGCAATTTAACAAAAACATATCACTTTCTGTAGATTCCATGGTAATTATCTGCATGTGATCTGTTTAATAATTTACAGGATAAAATTATGCAACCATAAAGTAATTATATGGTACATCCTAATGTATTTTAATTACTGCTAATATCCAAGGACTTTTTATTCTACCAACAGCAACAGAGTCCTGACCACTAGCTGGTTTTCTACAGTTCAAGGAAGACTGGCGACCTCAAACCAAATCAGAGGCCAAACATGTTTTTCAATATTTAGTGATTCTACTAGCCTTGTTCATTTAAATTACTCTGCAGGACAATTCAGCAACAAACCCAACTCTATGTTAGGTTCAGAATATCTTTCTTCATCTCTGTGTGGATGCAAATGTTGTACAAGCTCTCTCACTTCTCCCCATCCTTTCTCTGTTTTCCTTAACATGCTGAGCACATCATCTTGTGCCTCTATAAGGTCTCAAAATAGGATCCTAATTCTGTACTTCTGTTCACAGAATATTCTTGAGATGAAAGTCTATGATGAAAATGCAGTCACTAAAGATGACCTCCTCTTCACTGTTCTCTTTGATATTGCTAAAATCCAGCTTGGAGAAACTGTTCACTTGACGTTTCAGCTAAATCCAAAGGTGAGTGATAAAACTGCCTTGGCCACAGGAAGAAAATACATTTTTTGATATTACCTTTTAAATAAGTTCTTTTAAAGCAACTGTAGGTAGGAGAGTTTGTTTCCTCTTCATATGCACTTCATATACCCTGTAAAGAACCTTCCAAACCTTAATTAGCAAAGTAGACACGGACATGATCCTGAAGGCTTTTGCTAGCTCATCAAACCTCTTAGCAGGTGTTTTCTTCTGACACCAGAGTTGCCTTTTTTCCCTCTTTCTTGACTCTGTTGCTCAAATAGGTTTTCTTGGAAATACAAAACTTGGTCACCATTGCACAAAGTTTCTCTGTTAGAATTTCTTTTCCTGGCACAAGCACTTGTGAGTTTGGGCATACTCCAGCACAGACGTTACCGTATTCACTTGAAAACTGATTCCTTGCCCTGTAATTCTTTTGAATATACCTGAAAATAACCCAAACATCCATACTGAGGTGCTAAAACCACTTGATACCCAGTTGCTCAAACTGTTTCATTATTTCAGTGTGCCTGAACACATACATGATGACTTCAATGTGGGATGTGGGTATTCAATTTAGATACTTCTATAGATTTGCTATTTCACTGACTTTTCTTATAGGGTACATATGGGTATACAGCTCTGCAGTGATTTCAGCAGGCAGTCTACCTTAACTTGTCTGGGCACTGGTCAATGTACTGTCCATGTTATAGGAGTTCTTTTGATCAGAAGAACTGAGAATGCCCTCTTCTATACAGCAGTATCAGTCTTCTGATAACATTACACAGTAAAAACCCAGGCCTTTAGACAGTTTTAAGCCAACAGCTATTGCAGGACTTAGGACTGCCTGCCCTTGTACTCTGCCTCACCACCAAACAGAACAGGGCAGTTGGCCTGGGGACTGATGGTTAACAAAGGAGGGAGAACACTTTCAAAATCACTCTAACACAAATGCTTTCACTCCTTGCACTATATGCTGGAGTAGGAAGGAAATTTGATTTGATTGAAGAACTCTTTTAGGAGCCAGAATAATAACTGACAACCATAGGTAATGAGAAAGAAAATTAATTCAGATGTTTATAACAAATTAATCTTTTACAGACACAGGAGATGCTAGAGGTTGAGTTTACATCGGAGAGCATGTGAGTAACATCCACATGGAACCATAGAAGAGTCCCTTTGCAAGTAGTCAAACACATGCTAGCATTTAGTATAATATAGTTTGAAATGCTCAGCATAACAGCAAGAGCTGGTGTTGATGAAGTTAGTTGCATATTGGCTAAAACTCTGTCTTCCTTATCTACCAAGAATCATCCTGGTTATCAACTTATCCTATTACTTGCTGGAAGAGGGAGGATAATAAGAACTGCAGTCATCATACTTATTACAACTACTGCTACAATGATATTGTTTACCATTTTCATTAAAAAAAAAAAGGAAAACACATTTCAGATGTCTCCTAAAATTAAAAATCAGTGACATGTTTGAGACTATGCTGGACAAGACAAACTTCAAGGAAAGTATTTTTCCTTTGTGTTAATTTAAGGATGTATTTAGGTGATACTAGTTCTGATTGCATTTTTTTTTCTCTCTTTCAGCCCAATCCCTCCTGAAAAGCTTGTGACTAATGGTGTATTACTGGTAATTTTAAACTATTGTTCTTCTATCTTTGTTTTCATGATAGTGATGGGAACGGTGAATCTGTGAATCTGGCAGGTGCCCCAACACCTCAGTGCAGGCAAGGCTGAAGGGGAGGGAGATGGGGGTCAGACACAGGTAGCCATCCTGTTGTGCTGCTCCCAGTGGAAAGAATGTGCACAGTCATTTGGGACACCCAGAGACCTGTTCACCACCACAGGCTGATACCGAGCCTATTGACAAAGCCTAAAGTGGTCTTTCATTGACTTACTGCTGCTTTGTCATTCCTTTGGGGAACTTCTTTTGTGACTCCCTCATGGCCATCCTGTTTTCCCCACTTCCACAGGACGATATGGAAGTTGCTTTCTCAGCTGCCCTTATCTCATTACTTAGAGGAGTAGCACTTGACTGTCCAGCTTCACCAAAGCAGGGCAGCAAGGACAGCCCTGTGATTTGGCCAACCCATCAGTTTACCCTCAGGAGGCACTCCCATTGCCCCCCTGTTATTTCCCTTCTCTTCCCAGTCCTTTCCAAAACCACCACAATTTTTCTTTCAGTTGAAACCTGTCACATTTTCAGAGTGCCAAAGTCTTTCTCTTATCAGCCTAACAAACATAGGGTGGACTGTTTTCCAGACCCCAGGGACTCAGGTTACTAAAGAGAGGTGGCAGTGAAGTGACTCAGGTATCGTGTGTTTTATATACTTTAATCTCTCATTGTTCATCCTGCTACAGTCTCGTGAAATTTCCTGCTTGGAAGTCCTGGTGGACAACAGATGGACAAAGAAAGAACCTTCAGGTTAGACTTCAAACTAGAAACAAAACCCCCGTTATTTTATGGTTAACTGATTTTTCTCGGTTGGTTGGTTTGGGGTTTTTTGTTTGGGGGTGGGGGGGTGGGGTGGGTGGGTTCTTTTTTTAAGGTTTTTTGTTTGTTTTGGTTTTGTTTGCTTGGATTTTTTGGTGTATGTGTTGTCTTTTGTTTGTGGTCTGTTTTGTTTTGTCATTTTTTAATCTGGTAATTTTCCTACTTTGTTCTCACAATTAGAGCACAGAAACTGGATGGTTAGGAGTGTATACAGAGGTTCACAGATCCAACATAGTGTGTCTGTGCTAACTAACTATAAAAACTGGACTTTGAAATTAAAGGGAATGATTAGAATGACAATGAATCTTATAAACACTGTAAAGTAGAAGTAAATATATATTTCTCTCCCAACTTATATTTTGTCTAATTTGCCTGTATGTCTGAGTTTTTAAGACATCTACTTCAGCTTTATAAGTTTTTTGGTGTTTTGTGGTTTGTTTTTGATTTGCTTGTTTGCTTTTCTTTTCCTCCTATTTCTTGTAATGTTCCCTTGTTGGATAAACAGAGTTTGGAAGCTTTGAAGCATTGTTGAAGAGTTTATATATAAACTTCTGAAAGACCATTTAGTGTTCCATTCCTGGGATCATAGTCATTAACTTCTCTGTATATTTTTGATGTTTGGATTCTTTTTTAGAAAAAGACTTCTTGTTTTCAGTGAAGGGATCATACGAGAAGAGCCAGACCCTGTCGCTGGGCTCTTTCTGGCAACCAGCGAAGCCCCTGAACTTCCATTACATCAAGTACAGCCTGTCAGAGCTGTGCATGGCTCTAGCACAGAAGAAGCCCCATTTCTGCTCGGTATGTGATCATTAGCTTGAGCAAACACAGTAAACTCATGGTTTTCTACACTTGACTGAGGCAAATGGAAAGAGTTTGTATTTTTAATTAAGAGCTATCTTTCATGAACTTCAGCTCTGAAACAGCAATGTAACCCCTAAGACATACAAATATTAGATGGCAGCTTGAAAACTGCTGGACAGGGACCCCATTAGAAAAAAGTGAGTTGGAGACAGTGCTTTTTTATGGTGGATACATGAAATATTTCTCTACATTATAATTTATTTTTCAGTGTACTTCAGGTGAAGAGAAAAAAGAGTGCCATGCATCCCTCACTATTCCTCTGGATTCACTTCCATTCAGTGAGAAAGTGGCAGTAGCAAAGGTGATTGATACAAACTTCTTAGAATAAATGTTAAGCTATAGACCAAAGATCAATGGGCATGAGTTAATTGGATCCATGTGAAGCAGGGGTTTATATATATAACTGTTAGTGCTCTTAGATTCCTAACAATTCCTAACATTATGGACCTGTACATTTTCATATGAACCAAATAGAAAAGGAAAATCACAGCCAAACACATGACAAAGAGATTTCTGTGACCACCTGGGGGACTAATGCAGATCAGAGCAAATGCAAATGATGAAGCAGGATAGAACACACTGGCAGAGCTGGTTTTGGTTTTTACTGTATACTGCTCTCCTTATCTTTAGTATAAAACAATATAAAGAAAATAAAGTGGACTTGGAGAAGTTTTAAGATTTAGATGGATTCTTTGATTATTATGGCTTTGTGGCTCAATGTAGCTTTTAGAAAAAGAGAAGGGCTTCAGAGCTGACAGTAAAGAAGGAACATAAAATAATCTCCAGTGTTTATATTGTGGGTTTTTTTCCTAGGATGAGACAATCAATTTGCATGTGAAGTCAAACGACTGGTAAGAAATTCTGTCTTCAGGTTTTGTGGTTATGAAAAAAAGATGCTTTTTTGCCTTCTTACCTATTTCTGTAACTAAGGGAGAAAGTATTTAGTCAATGATTATATTTATCTATTCACCCTATGTTCATTACCCATGTGCAGAAGCTGGTTAACTGTCTGTGCTAGGTGAATTTTCCTGTTATGCTGCTATATAGGAGTTCAGTTTAGATGGGGAGACTAATGTTTTCTGGTTGCAACGTCTGTAGAGCTATATACTTAGAAAAAGATGTGTTTACACTTCACTTTCCTTACTTGTAAAAAGTACAGAGTATTTGTATTTATAAAATCTGTAGGTCCTGAGGCAAGAAATCCTAAACATTCCACTGTTTATAGTATCCATATATGGATTGCAGTATTTATGTTAGACACTTCCTGAAAATTAGTGTAGTAATAAAGAATATTTCTTTCTGTAAGATTTTGCTTTTTGCAGTTTATCAGCCTTTTCTCTACCTTTTCTAAAACATCTGTGATGTGCTTTTGTGGGGCCAGGGTAGCAGTTTTTTTAAGCCTAATAATAGAGTTGCAACTTGTAAGCAGCAGTCCAGATGTTAATTTTAAGTGATTGTGCACACCCTATTTAACCCTGGACTTTGTTTGAGGTCCAGAAACTTAGATGTTCGCTTGGAGTTCGATCTGTGTATGGAGGAGAAAAATTTCCTACAGAAAAGGAAGAAGTTTGTGGCTTCTGCTCTGAAAAAAGCACTACGTTTAGAGCAAGACCTACAAGATCATGAGGTATGGGGAGCACCATAGGGACTGTAACACACTGTGTAACAGGAATATATTATGCTCTTAGCCTTTTGCATATTGTTTCTTAACTAGCCCTGATACATTCATTGCACCATGTAGAAAAGGATTCCTCAATGCTTTACATTTTGTACTTTATATGAAGCAATGTGAGAGCCAGGGTAGTATCAAACCCTCTTGATACACATTTCTCCAGAAAACATAATGCCATAAATCAGCATTTTTTTCTCTATTTCTTTTTCATCTATGCATTATAGACCTGGATAGTCTGACTGTTTTAGCTGATCATTCAGTCACCAAGACCCCATAAGGTATTTTATATTATCAGATTCTTGGAGGGACAAAATCTAACAGTTAAAGTAATGCATAATACTGGCTGATGAGAAGTTGCCTTATTATAGACTCACTCCTCTGGTGCTCATCATCTCAGCTGTGGCTCTTCAAATAGAACAAAGACATTCAACATTTTTTCTCTCATCTCCTTGTCTGAGTTAGGGCTTGTAACGTCCATGCTGGCATGGGGATGGTTGGCGCGTTAGGGAGGGAACATGGTCTGTGATCAGGAGCTTGAGACATGAAGAACCAGCTTGAGAGTTGGTTAATTTTTTCACCTGTGTTTTCTCCTTTTTTCCAGGACAGGTGGGTCAAAGGCATATTAGGTAATATATGACAGCATGGTTTTTGACATTACAAATGATGCCCCTGCTCACAAACTTATCATCTTACTACATTGTTTCTCACTGGCACAGTAGTTTCAGTGAAAAAAACCCAGCAGTTTCTTAAGTATAAGAATCTTTAGGGGAAGTACTTCTAACTATTATTTTCAGATTTTTCAGCAAGAGAATATTTCCTTATAGTGAGGTAAATCCAAATCAGAATACTTTACTTTGACCTGAAATGCTCAATTTGAATCAGGAAACTGTTGAGTATTTCTTTGATGCAATTGCCTGGAAATGTGTGTGGAAAATGTCAATTGGCTCATCTTCTCTCAGTGGATTTCTTAGAGAAATTTGTCTTCCTGTAACACAATTTAGATTTCCATACAATTAGGCTTCATCGCTGCAATTATGTACTCTAGGTACTTTGTAGGAAATGTAATCTAGCTATTACGCTTGACTTACAGAGAGGATGAGCTCTGCTCGTTATCAAAATAGAGCTCTCATGAGATGTTTTGCTAAGGAAAATGCAGTCTAATATTGAAATGCTTCGAAACAGTAAGTTTTGAGCTGCTTTGATAAGCCAGCAAGTAAAAATTTACAACCAAAAATGATTGATTTTTATCAAAATCCTCAAAATCAGTTAGTTACTTTTTTTTTCTGTGCAAAATACACAGTTTTCATTTTTTTCCTTCCCTGCTTGGGGAAATAGTGAAATGTTGGAATTTTTTGTGGGACTGAAATGCTGCATTTCACTCAGCTCTGATCACTTGTGCTGGTAAACAAAGGGTTGCTTACCACTGCTGTGTTGATGATTAAACAGGTACCAGTTGTAGCAGTGATGACAACAGGAGGTGGCACTCGGGCACTGACATCTCTGTTAGGCAACCTCTTGGGTCTTCAAAAGTTGGGTCTCTTGGATGCTATTTCATACATCACTGGGTCATCTGGCTCAACATGGTAAGGAGATCCTGAACAAAGACATGACTCATCACCTCTATAGTCTGCTGTCTGAGATATTTCTTCTCTTCATTTCGGTAAAGAAAGGCACACTGCTTCAGTATCAAGGTTTTTTTTATTTCTGCATTAGGAGCACATTGCCCAAACCAAATTATGGCCTAGGTGCTGCCTACAGGGATCAAGATTTTCCTTGATTCTTTGTTTCAGCTCTAGGATCTTTCCTACCAAGTCACCCGGGTGCAAATCACAGCTTTGTGCATAAACCATAGCAGCAAGGAGGGGCTTTTTGCAAGTCCTCATGCTTCACTAGTGATTTTGGAAAGTCCTCTAAATCAAAAAATCTTTTACATAATAAACTAAGCCCAAAAGATGCTTTTAAAGAACCTCAGCTAGTTCATTTGATGTGGACCTTAAATCTAAGTCTAAAAAGTGAAAGTTTCTCTAGCATATGACAATGCACTTCCTTTCTTTTCCCCAGGACTTTGTCACATTTGTATCA
This sequence comes from Eulacestoma nigropectus, assembly GCA_013397775.1. Lineage (NCBI taxonomy): Eukaryota > Metazoa > Chordata > Aves > Passeriformes > Eulacestoma > Eulacestoma nigropectus. The sequence goes on along the minus strand of VZTE01004638.1, from coordinate 597,456 downwards.
GAGTGCTGACTGGTCACACAAGGATCTATCAAGACCGATTCGTGAAGCCCGCAGACATATGACCAAGTGCAAGCTAAGCTGCTTTTCCCTGGAGAGCTTGAAATACTATGCAAAGGAGCTAAAACTGCGGAAGCAAGAAGGATACCAGATCTCTAGTATTGATTTTTGGGGGCTTCTGCTGGAAAAAGCGTTAGAGGATGGGGTAGCGTTTCCCCTATGTTTTCTCTAACAGCTACTGAATACTATTGTATGGAAAATGAAGCTCCAGGGACAGATGCCAGTGTTATCCAGCAGATGATTTCTGCTGACTAAAAAAAGGGCTTTAGAATTGTTAAGGTTAGAAAAGACCTCTGCGTCCAACCATGATCCTATTGCTATCATGTTCACCACTAACCCATGTCCTCAGGTGCCACATCTACACAAGTTTTGAACACTTTACAGACAGTGATTCCACTTCTGTGAGACCACTTCCCTGGGGAACCTGTTCTAATGCTGACCACCCTTTCAATGAAGAAATTTTTCCTGATATTCAATTTAAACCTCTTCAGGTGCAACTTGAATCCATTTCCTCTTGTCTTATCATTTGTTACTTGGAAGAAGAGACCAATCTCCACTTGTCTACTACCTCCTTTCAGGGAGTTGTAGATATTGATAAGGTCTTCCCTAAGCCTCCTTTTCTCCAGGCTAAACAACCTCAGCTCCTTCAGCAGCTCCTTGTAAGACTTTTTCTCTAGACCCTTTCCCAGCTCCATTGCCTTTGTTCCATGTCCTTCTCTGGACATGCTCCAGCACCTCAATGTCTTTCTTACAGTGAAGGGCCCAAAACTGGACACAGCACTTGAGGTGTGGCCCCACCAGTGCCAAGTACAGGGGGACAATCACTGCCCTGGTCCTACTACTATTGCTGATCCAGGCCAGGATGCCATTGGCCTTCTTGGCCACCTGGGCACACACATCGGCTTATGTCCAGCTGCTGTCAACTAGCACCCCCAGGTCCTTTTCTGCTGTGCAGCTTTCCAGCCCCCCCTTCCCCCAGCCTGTACTGCTGCATGGGGTTGTTGTGACTCAAGTGCAGGACCCAGCCCTTGGCCTTATTGAACCTCATATGATTGGCCTTGGCATGTTGATCCAGCCTGTCCAGATCTCCCTGCAGAGCCTTCCTGCACTGCAGCAGATCAACAGCTCCCACTCAGTTTAGTGTTGTCTGCAAACTTGTTGAGAATTTTGTCCCCATGTGTCTCTTAATGCATAATTAGCAGCCCAAGGGGCTTCTGTAGAGCAGAAAACCTGTCTCCTTCTACAAGTATGAGTATTTGAGTACCTAATTAAAGAGTCATGCTGTTGGTTTATTTTCCACTGTTTATCCCTGTGAGAACTTAAATCTCCATGTAAAGCAGATGTATTTACGAGAAAGAACAGGAGACCATTTTTTAAAAAAAGGGTCCTACAGCTCTACCTGTAATCAAATAAGCCTATGTGAATATGTAAATGTTTAGATCACTCCTTGCTTAAAAAAATGTTTGGACACAAAATGAGTTGAGAGATTGACAAAATTAAGAGGGAAACAGGTATGTATTTTGCTGTACTCTTGGGAACCCAAACACTATGCCAAGAGGGTTCCTTAATTTTGCTCTTTGTCTTTTATCAATTCACAGAAAAATAACCACAAACTCTCAGATGAGCAACAGGCATTGAGTCAGGGTCAAAATCCCCTACCTATCTACATGATCCTCAACATCAAAGAAGATTACAGCCTTTCAGAGTTCAAAGGTGATGGCAAAAATGGGCTCATTTGGTGTTTAAACTATCTGTATTATCAATACTTCAACCTCTTGTACAGCTGACCCATAGCATTTATAACCAGTTTCTTTTCTTCCTTAACTTCCTTTTCCATTTCCTGACTTTGTGCCTCGGCTATGGGAAGAAGCCTCATCTTCTATGGGGTAGAAGAAATCTTGGGGAGGTGTTTAAGGACAGCCAAGGTAGTCACAAGCCTTAGCTCCACATGTGGGGTAACTTAGGCTGACTCCTCTTGGTATAAATTTCACTTATGTTCTCTCTGGAGAGGGTAATTGGAATGTTCTGAATGAACAACACTGCGAAACGTTACTGAGTGGCTGACACCAGCTGAATGGTAACTCCTTACCCTGAGGAAGGCCTGTCTGTGGTCAACCCACAGATATGGTTTATCCTGCAGCTGCCTTTTTTTCCTTTATATAATTCTGCCAGCAGGGAAGTAGGGAAAAGATTGAGATTTAAAAGTTTGTTTTATGTCTCTGCAGAATGGGTGGAGTTCACCCCTTATGAGGTCGGGTTCTTAAAATACGGTGCTTTCATTCGTGCAGAGGATTTTGGCAGTGAGTTCTTCATGGGCCGCCTGATGAGGAAGCTTCCTGAGTCCCGAATCTGCTTCATGAAAGGTGATGTGCTCCATTGCAAAAATTTGAATTGCATAAAAATTTATTTTATTTTTAATATAATGTAAACCCTGCGTAGTACAACCAGTGCCCTGCATCATGCATTGGACTGAAACCAATTGTACACCACGTTGTTCTCAGCTCTGACTGAATTCCTTAAGCAATGGAAATGAGCTAAAAGTACTGAGAGGAAATTTAAAATCACACTATTCACTGTTGCTTTTGTCTTGAATAGTGATGCTCATGCCTGAAGTTTCAGGGCCGCTTGAAGAGGTTAGGTTCATTTTGAACCAACCAGCAGCAGAGTTCCATGTGAAAAACATTTGTATTTTGAAACTGAAATCTTAAAATCAAATTTGTCTATGAATGGCATGATCTGAGAAGCCAAAGCAATGTTGTTACTGAGTTTATTATAAAATACTGCAATTTAGAGTAGTTTTGTGAACTGCTACTGGTATTTTTTCAAGTTTAATAGCATTCTAAATCCTTTGTAATTTTGCTATCATGATAGATCATTGAAATTTATCATTCTTAATTCAGTAAATTGGGTAGCATCCAGTAATATATGAAAAATAGCTTTGTAGTTTTTATGCAATTGTTTTAATTTTGCTTAATACTGGAACTCTCTACTACAACCCTTTGTGCGTTGGTTGTCTGGGGTAAAGTTTCTGCAGACAAGTCTGCTCTTAAATAAATATTTTACATGTAAATAGGCATAAGACAACAGGACACCAAGGACATGGGTCAAAAATGGCTAACTTATAAAGTGAAAAATCCATACAACCAGCAGCGCCACATGGTATTCCTTATTTGGTGTTCAGAGAAGCTGTGAATGTCTGTATTATGCAGGAGGAGTCCGGAATCATACTGCTCAAAACATGAGATAATAGTTGGGCATAAGAAAGAAAAGATTGTGCTTAGTCACACAAGCACTAAATCTCAGAGATTTATTAGCTGTGCTAAGAGCTTTTAGTGATGTCACGAGTTAAGAAAAGAGTTGTCTGAGGGAAAAGACTCAGAAGAAAACACAGGATCCAGGAGTATGAATAGAACTGCAAAGGGCAGGAGAAATTCATGCAAGGTAAATCCCACTGGTGGCTCTGAAACAGAGTAGTTCAGATGCAGCCACCAGCACTAGAAATCCCAAATCCAGGAGCTTGAGATGCTGGAGAGTATGTTGAAGAAGAGATCTCTTCATTCTTCCCTTTTTCTTTTACTCTTCCAGTAAGCACTCTGTTAGAGGTAGAAGGTAGGTCACAGAGCTAGGTGAGACTATAGAGCCTTCTTCTGAGAATGTTGTGCCTCCATTGCAGTTCCTCAATAGCAGTGGGGTAGTGTGTTCATACCCGAGGTGGTCAGGTAGCAAGCACACCCAACACATCCAGCCTGCGCTGAGCTCTGTTCTCAGCCTTAGCACCTGAGCCTGGTGATCCCACAGCCATGGGTGTGTCTTTATAAAGGATAAGGTGGAGAGTTAAAGCAATGTTGCCATCTAGTGATACCACAAGCCCTCTTGGGTTACTACTAAAATGTACTATTAGTTACAGCATGATGGTTCAAGGATAAAAGCAAGATGTCATTTGCAGGGAGAGGAAAGGCCTTTTGTAAGAGCAGTGGCTAGAGCTGGAAAGAGTGGATGAGCTTATGGGGATACAAGACCCTCATGTTTCCAGAAGAAAGGCTTGGGTGCATGAGAGCTTGTCTGCTCTTTTCAACTCTGTTAGCCTAGTAAAAGATACCATCCCTCTTCACAGTTCTTACTTCAGCCAATATAGGTACAAAGAAAATTCAGTGCAAGAGGTTAGGGCAAGGTTGCTATGTAATTATAAACAAGTTCTGAGGAGACGACAATGTTTGAAAGACATTAAAATGCAGAAACAGCGTGTAACTCCTAGGGCTGAGGGAACCAGAAGAGTTACAGAGTGAGAAGACACCAAGAAAAGACAGGAGAAACCAGAGGAGCTGCTTCTCACAGCAGGGTTGGACAGAAGCTTCTCAAGCTGCTGGTGTATGAGGTAGTCTTGACAGAAACTGGCCAGTAATTATGTGCAAATGAACTCTGGTTGCCAGCTAAGTGTAGATCCAGAAAGCCCCAAACTAATTTCTTGATTATGCATTTCTAAAATTTCTTAAGTGAGTCTATTCTTACAAGCTCTTCTGTCCCACTGTAGAAACAGACCAGGTTTAAAAGGGAATTGTATTTCTGTTAATAATTAATGGGATAAATGATTATTTTATTGTACAACTCAAATTATTCCATCCTGTAAAATATATGGCTTTTGCAAAGCTTTCACTGGTAGAGGTTTTCAAGGCAAAGCACAGCACTGCCTTCTCTGGCAGAGTTCCTCTTGAGGCCTGTGAAAGAGCTGTGGAGGAAGAGACACTTTTCACGATCCAAGAGACTTTTGGAGATTTCTGCACTGTGGAGACATTTTTAGGTGTTCTTTTACATGGGATGGCAAAAGTGAGAGAAGCACTATGAGAATGAAAATAACAAATAGAAGGAGAAGAGTCTCCCTCAAAAGACCTTGTGCAAAGAGAAATCTTAGAGGAACAGCAAAGATGTCTTGTATTAGAAGACTTTTCTGCTGACTATCCCAAACTGTGGTCTAACCATTTGATTCTTGACTGTCCAGGAGCAGCTTCCAAACTTTTAACTGAGCATCCACTCGTATGTGACATATTTTGTAGACCAGACCCTTAATTTATAGGAAATGTCATGGTTTTGCTCACTTATGGTAGTTGCTTATAGGATGGAAAATGTTGGGTTGTATGTGGCAATGAATTACAGTGGCTGAAGGCCTCACTGTTTTAAACAGTGTTTTAAACTATTTAGGCACCTCCTTGAGGACAGAATGCTAGTTGCCGAAAAGAACTTCCTATAGTATTTGGTGGTAATTTGGAAACGTTGAGCCTTCCCAATATCCCTTGAAAAGCTGAGAGAGAATTTTTTTTAAAAAAGAGATATTTTCCATTAGAATGTTTCTGAAGAAGATTCCCTGTTCTCTACCATTTTACAGGCCTGTGGAGCAATGTGTTTTCGTATAACCTCTTGGATGCCTGGCATTCGTCGGATCCTACACAAAGGCGCTCACTGAGGTGTACTCAACACAGCACTGTTGATATTGGTTAGTTTTGTTTCTGTTTTACCTGTTGCCTTATAAATCTGGGGGTTTCATATTGTCAGCTGTATGTAACTAGGTTCCCCCTCCGAATTTATTCACAGCAATATTATTTCCATTAATCTCTCTTAGACTGAATTTACGCAAATATAAAACTATTAAAGGTTTTAAACAGATTCAGATTGTCTTTTCCAGGGGCCCTTCAGTGAACCTCCATGTTGTAACAAACATCTCAGTGCTGTGTTCTGTCCGCCTCAGCAGCCGGTGCTTTTCATACAATTGTTATTGAAGACTTGGATATACCAATTACATGCAACTCCATTTCAATTTTCTTTGGTCTTGTTGTAAACCTGTGTTTTTCTAAGAGGCCTTGATTGTCCCTCCCATGTTCAAAGGCAGTTAGTGAGTTTGGTTTATGGGTTTCTATCACTTTCTCCATGGAAATGTTGCAAAGCCCTAAGCTCAATAAATGCATGTGATAGAAAGTCATTGGCTCTCTTTTCTCTGCTCTTTTGTGGATGTCTAAGTCTCCTAACAGTTGGTTCGGGTTTTTTTGGTTTTGTTTGGTTTTTTTGTCTGTTTTTTTTTTGCAAAGCTGATTTTTAATAATTTTGAAAGGAACAGGTCCAGATTCTGAACCTACCCTAACCTTCACACAGGGAATCAATCTGTGAGTTCTATCAAAGAGTAGATCACTTTTTGCAGCTTTAGCAAGATTGTTGCCACTCTGTTTCTCATGGAATATGCTTTAGTGAAGATTGATTTTCTTCTTTTTCCTATTTTGACACTGATTTATTTGTATGTTGCAATGTCTTATTAGGATCTTCTTTCCCCTAACTAATATGAGATGTCTTCTATTATTTTATTGCAAAGAATTGTATCAAAATGACAATTTGTTCACCTTCTCTATCTTTCAGGAGAAGAGCCTTCTCCATCAGACAGGAGAAATGAGTTGGAGACTTACTTGGTCACTCCTGAATGTGGCATCATGGGCATCATTCGTCAGATCCTGACAGAGCGGGTGCTGGTTTCAAAGTTCTACAACTTCCTGAAGGGGTTCCAGCTGCACAATGAATACCTTCAGAGCAAAAACTTCTGTATATGGAAAGGTAAACATCTCTGAATATAATTTTTTACCTTCTTAGATGATTGGTGTTTTCATCAGTGAAGAGAAGGCAGATGATGAACATTTGGAAATTAATATTTCAAGATAACTATTTAAATTTCATACAGTCAAATCAGCTTCAGGAATTCCCTTTACTCCAGGGAAAGAAAATTACTGCTCATTTGGGGTGGAAGAATAGCAATGTGAGAAGTGAAGGAACTCTTTCTACATTGAACAGGTCTTTCTTTTATGTGTGAATGCTGAACTTCTGTAGTGTGTCAGGGTCTCGGAAAGTAAATGTAATGGAGAGCCAAGAGGCATTTTTTCCAATTTTTCCTTATTAGTCAAACAACAGATATACTGTTTCTTCAGTGAATCACTCATCGTAACAAATATTTGCTTTTAGATACCATACTAGAGAATTTCCCCAACCAGCTGACAGAAACAGCAGAGTTCATGTGCCTGGCAGACACAGCAGGATACATCGATATTAGCTATCCACCGCTCATGAGGCCGGAGAGGAAAGTGGATGTTGTCCTGCACTTAAACTATTCTTCTGGATCACAGACCTCGGTGTGAAAAACACTCCATTTTCTTTGATAAACAACTGCTGCCTTTTAGCCCTCCTTAACTCCTAAAGATTCAGAATAATTTATGTAGAATAAACTGATTCTGGGAGAAAAGGATCCTTGGTCTACAGCTCCCTGTGCAGATGGCTAGGTCTTGTAAGTGACGCTGGTAAATCCCCTGAGAATAGAAGTAACATCAGATTTCTAAATATTTTATTTAAATTAACCCTCTAACAGCTAAATGCTATCTTCTAGACCTGTGTGCTCCTGTGATCTCCATTTGGCTATCTAGATCACACTCATATGGAGTGTTTAGCTGGTACTAGTTACCACCACTGATGAACTCATTTTGGTTGTGTTGTGTTATTCATATAAGGTTATCTATATGCAGTATAATTAGAAATAATTTGTCCAGTTGTCTTTAGACAGTAACTGGATTTTTTTGTCATTGTACAAAATTGTGGAAAAGAATTGTCCTTTGACACTGCTGTTTCAAATACCAGCTAATAACATGGTCTGTAATTCCTGTTACTAGATATGGATAAGACAGAAATTTTTGAAGACTAAAATTTTCATACATGCCAACTAGACTCAGGAAGAAAAATCCTATTTTCAAAAATTGCTAACATATCTGCAAGGTTAACATTTCAGTTAAGATGATGTTTGCTCCCAGATCACTGTTGCTTACGTCACTTTTCAGAACCATCCTAAGGCACCTAAGACAGAGGCTTTTAAATACTTCATGCCAAGTCAAAAAAAATTTGTAATTTTGCATTTAAAAACTGTACTATTTCAGATTCTTGTCCATTCTACTTGTTTCAGGATTCTCTTCAGAAGAGGCATCTTTCTCTGTATCTGAAGCTGCTAGGCCACCCTTCCCATAGTCATGGACATTTTACCTATCTTGTAGATAAAGGCTAAATAAGAAGAAGGTACAACAACAGTCAAGAGTGCAAGTTGGAGACTGATTCTTGAATTGTTGTTCTGTTAATGGCTAGTACTTAATATCTCACATAAGAGACAAGGACAGAAGAAATATTGACAGCGAACCCTGCTCCCATATCTTTGTGAAGGTCTTTCAATGGATGCATTGTGCATTAGGAAAAGTGGTGGCATGTGGCAGAATTTCTGACCTTTTCTTTTCTTCTGTCAGCCTTTGGAAGAAGCCTCCAAATACTTTAAAAAGCAGGGAATCCCATTTCCTAAAATCCACATGAGTGAAGAAGAGAAGAAAAATCTAAAGGAGTGCTACGTCTTTGAGGACACAGAGACCCCAGAGGCACCGACTGTGGTGTTTTTCCCCCTGGTGAATGACTCCTTCAGAAAATACAAAGAGCCTGGTAAGCCATGGGATGGTCCTCCCACCGCCTGGCAGCCCTGTGGCTGTGGGATGGGAGACATGGTGTAGCATCATCTCCTCCCTCCCCTGCTGTGCCTCCTATGGGAGAGAAATGCAAATGCCAAGGGACCAAGGAGTAATGTTGTGCCCCACCTGGAATGTGGGAGGTGGGACCATATCTATACCCCGCTGATGATTTTTCTTTATTTTTCAGGTGTGGAGCGCAGCCCTGCTGAGTTGGCACAGGGCAATGTGGATGTTTCCACCATTTTTTCCCCCTACTGCTTAAACAGCTTTACCTACACAGGGGAGGACTTTGACAAGCTGATAGAACTGACCAGCTACAACATTCAGAACAACCAGCATCTCATCCTTCAGGCTTTGAATTCAGCCATAGAGCAGAAACGACAGCACAAAAAATAAACATTCTCCTGAGTTTCAGAAAGATATCTGCATGATCTGGTTTGGTTTGGTTTTGTTTGATTCTTCTCTAGAGAAGAATCAAGACCTGTCTGTAAATGAGCACAGTAGACTTTGGAAAGTACAGACTTGTCTCAGCCTGTGGTTCCTCTCTACCACATGGTGATTTTAGATCAAACAATCAAACAAAATAATGATTAGACTTGTGCTTTATTTATGTTGGATTGCACTGCCGGTGAACTTTTTTTTATGCATATACATGTATATGCAGTAAATTGAAGACCAGGAAAGATGAGGTTTATCGACAAGTTTTTTAAATGCATGAATCTGGGACAGTAGTACAAATTCTTTCAAAATTTGCTATACTATTAGAAGTTGTATGTGAAGTAAAGACAAATGAACTATGGATATTGCATTTATTTCAAATCTAGTGCAACAGGAAAATACATAATAAATGTGGACAATTTCAAAGAACATGAAAACTATATTTTCCTATAATTTCAGCAAGAAATTTTGCTAGAAATAACATGCCAAGCTAAACATGAAAGAAAATCTGAGACTTCATGTGAAAAATATACATTTTCTATACTTCTGAATTTAGAAGTTTTATTATACCAGCAGTACGTAGTTTTTGAAAAATCTATTGGAAATGACTGTTTCAAGCCATATTGTGAGTCAAAATCAGCTCTTCAAGTGCAGGTACAACTATCTAATCCAGGGTTCTACTTTTCACTGAACATTCATGGTATTTAGAGGATCCAGCTCAGTATCCACATCCTGTTAATTTCATCCGTTTTCATAGTCTTTCTTGTTATTATAAGATGGGATGCTGTGAGAATTAAAACATCAAAGACTGAGAGACAGATTTTGTGGTCAGAAGGCAAACTAAGTGCTTTACACTGATATCCATGGGTAATCACATGGCTTTGTCAGTCCCTGCCTGTCTAAAAGCAACATAGGCTATATGCAACTACTATAAATAGCACAAGGTAATTTGTTGAAACTGTTTATTTTTGAGTTGAAGACCAAAATAATTATTTGCTTTAGGAAGGATTTTAATAAGACAAATACTATGTAAACCTGTTTCACAACAACAAAGATCTTAATCTAAAATAAAAAGATATAATGCTTCAGTCAGTATTGGTTGCTCTTAATTACTTCAAATTTAAATAAAACAAAGCAGCTTGTCTGTGCTGAAGTAACATGTATTGACAAACACAGAGCTATGAATAATGTATCATAGCCAAAACAGAAAATTAATTCTTAATTCAAAATGAAATATGAACTTCTAAAAGGCTGAAAACTTCTCTTCCCTCTTGTTACCCATGATCCGTCTCTCATCCTTCAATCATTCCTTTACGCCTTGTCTTCCTCTATCCTTTGTTGTCTTTAGTCTCCCATGATCACCTCCAATGACCTCAGCCCCCTTAGGGGTGCTGTGTCCTTATGCCGGCTGCTTTTCCAGGCCCTCACACCTTCATCCAATTTGCAGCCCGGGTTCAAACCTCTAGTGTGCTGAAATGGCTGTTTACTTGTTGGTGCTAATCAAGGGCTCCCCTCTTTGTGATCTCCGTTGCAGAGTCATGTGGTCCCTCTCGGCATTGCCTCTCCTCTGTCTCAGCTCTAACTCCCTCCCAGGCTTCCCTGGTTATCATTATGACAACCCCATTTGGTGTGACACATGTGTTTGCTACTTCTCCCAGCTGCTCATCTTACAGCTGAGGTTTCAGGCAGCTTCAAGACCTGCAAATGAAGTTCCTACCCCTGCCATCCAAGTCCTTTCATGACACCAGGGTTCAAGAAGCCTGCCTCTCTCTTCCCTTCCCTAGCTTTAACTATACCCCTTTGCTTCCCTTGATGTTTTCTTGTTTTCTGGTTTAACAATGGGAAGCCCCATTTACTTTCAGTGGGCCACTGAGGCGTTCTCTGCTGCACCTGCCAGGGTGCTTGTCCCACCTCCCAGCAGAACGCTTGCAGAAGATTCTTGTCATCTGTCCTTGCAGGCCAGCTGGGAGGTTTTGTGCGGTTTTATCTGCTAATATTGTTTCATTCTGGTTCAGCTTTTAATGGGGTATGTTTCCTATGCTCTGACTCTGGGCTGTACTGAAGCATTACAAGAATGTAGGTAACAGCTGCAGATGTGGGCATTTAAAAGCGCTTTTTAGTTTTGCAGGTGGGGAGTGTCCCTTTTTACAGGAAAGAGGAGTGACTTCTTGGAATTATCCCTTCAAGGATGGAAACTAACTAGAGGGGAGAGAAGCACTGCAAAAATCTAGGTCCATGCTGTATCATGGTGTTAGCACCAGCAGGAGTTAACATGATTTTTTTCTAAATGTTTTAATAGATAGAGCTCTTGGTAGATGTGGTAATAGGAGCTACAAACACTAACATGCTGACCTCCTTAGTTGTAATTAATATGTTTTGCATCTTTTCAGTGTCTGTCTTTTCCTTCTTACCCATTCATTATCTATAGTAAGTGAAGGGATTAGCATGCAACTGCACCTGTGCCCCAGCCCTTCCGATTATCATAAAGGTGCATGAAGAACTGGGCAGCTCAGTGAGGTGACTCAGACCACAGGAACCTAAGCAAAGCAGCAGTGGCATTCTTTAACTCCTCACGAGGCGTGTGAGAACTCGGACAGTCCTACTGGGTGAGTGCCACTGAAGAAACAGGAGCTAATGGGATAGTTGGCAGCAGCATTTTGTGCTGTTCTGTAGCGCAAAGAGTGATCACATGAGATTATTGCAAACATTCTAAGTGAAGTGAGCTAGTCATTTGTGAGACTACAGGTTGCACCACGTGAGTGATGGGAAATGTGTTTGCCACAGCAGATACGGGAATGTGGGTGGTAGAACAGGACTCCCATCTTAGAAACCCTGTGCTAAAACCTGCTCCCATGTAAAGGTCTGCTGTGTATGTACAATATCCACTGTCTTACTAAAGTGATAACACTGCAGAGGAGGCCATCAGGGCCTTATTTCCTCATACCCTGGTCAACAGTTAAAATAGCTGAGAGTTCTGTGCCATTCATGCCACTGAAGCTTTGTACCTTTGAGTTCCTCCTGCAAGTCTCTCCCTTGTAGGGCTCCCACTGAAGCCTAGCATTCCTGCAGTGTTCATAAAGCACTTCTCCAGCACTCCTCCCACACCTCCAGCTCATGATATCAAAACTCTGGGATATGATGTCCTGTCATGTCTCCCGTTTTTTCCTCCTTGGGTCCTGAGGTCTCCTTTGCACTCCCTCCAACCCACTGTTGCTTATCCCCTTTTCTCCATGCAGCTGGACATCTCATCCAGATGTGATAGCCTGATCCCAGCTGCTCTAATCCTTGTTGTATTCATGCTTGTTCCAAATATGACCAAACCTCCATCATCCAAACCTGAAGTTTCTGGAGGTGCAATTACAGTACAGAGGACATGTGAGACAAAGGGGAAAGACTAAGAATGATTAAGAAAGATTAAGATGGTATAAAACACAAGGAGAGAGAAACAATAGAAGGAAAAAACAAATTACAATACCTGAGAAAAAGTGAAAAATGGAACTTTAGCTATGAGGTATTCAGATCAACAAAGAAAGAAAACACATACTTTGAAATCCAAGAAGTCAGCGGTAAAGAAAATATGGCAGGGAATGGAAAGGGAAAAGAAAGAGGAAATCGGGCACTAAAAGGCAGTGGAGAAAAATATTTAAAATGGAGATAAAGGTATATCACTCCCCTAGTTTTTTCAAAGCAGTCTCGATAGGCTGGTCCTTTAAAAAGAATAGCAACTAAAGATCTCTAATCTAGAAAATGTCATGGCACTAAGTCTTACTGCTGAGGTTCTGATCATCTGGGCTTATAGATGCCTGATGTGCACACTGTGAGTACTTCCTAGCTCCCAGCTCTCTCTTCTTTTTTTCTGCCTTTAAACACTGGGAAAAGATGGTTCCTTGGCCCCTAGCAGTTTAACTTTTCCTGCCAACTACTGCTTATTGCAGCCTTCTCTCTCTCAGCTAATAATCTATATATTAGTTTTCTCCCTTCCTATTTCCTTTCTTCTGCTGAGAAAATGGAGCATCCTTAGAGATTGATAACTATCAGGTAAGGAGCTGCAAGTTTCTACATATATTCATATGTACTTTTAAATCTTGAGCAAGTTGTTTCTTCAATTTTGCAATTTCTGCTATTCAGCTGGATGACACCCAGTCTTAAAAGCAAGTCATTCTCCAAATTCCTCCTTAAGCTGCATTTCTTTTAACTTAATATCTACTTTGTAAATATAGGATATAACTTGGTTGTGCTTCCGCCTTGGTTTTGTCGTTTAACAGATGATAGGATAGCCTAGAATTTGTTGAAGATTAAATGCTTTGGTCCCACATACAGAAAATAATTCAGAAAATCCTTCACAGATGCTTAACAAACACCTTTTCTGGTCTTCTTAATCTCTAGTCCATGATCTCTGCTGGTGCAGGAGCTGCTGGCCTGTAACCCACAGCTGGGTTTGCGCACTGGGAGGAAGCGCTGTGCTGGTCATATTGCGCTTGTGCTGGTTTTCAGCTCATGGGGATATGATAAACTTGCATGTAGTCTGCAGAAATGTGGAGAATGAACAGTGATGCAAAAAACTTTGGGAACTGCTCTTGTAGGACTGTAGTCCTGGGAAACTTTCTCCAAGTACAGAAAAACATCCCATAGTGAGAGAACTCCAAACACAGAGGACTTTCTCACTCTACAGGTAACCACTGAGGGCTGTACATTTGCAACATGCATAAAATTTGAGAGAGATAAAACAGAGTATAAATTTAAACTTCAATTAGGCAGCTCTGAGAGTGGTATGGTAAGTTCTGGGCTTTATCCAGTGCATCAGTAACTGTGACATGAAAGAAACGTATACAGGTATTTAACTGTGAGTGCAATGACATACAAAGTCATTAATGATGGTAGCCTCTCTACTGGGAAGGAATACCTCTCAGTATCAGAGGTTTGTTCTAGTTATATGCTAGATGCATACAAATGCTGATGCATCTATACAATGGATATAAAGAGCCATACTTTTCTCAGTATGATCTTAACAAGAATACGTTCTAGTACTTTTAAATTTTTTGGTTTAAAATTTATTTCCCAGAAGTTTCATTCTTACTTGTTTCAGGGGTAAGATAACAAACAGCAGTAATGCGCCTGTCTCCTGTGAGTTTTCTCTCCTGCTTCTTCTCCTTCCTTCACTAACCGCACAAGTGATGGCCTAAGACACCACTCCTCTCCTGCAGGAAAAGGACGTAGCTGAGTCAGAACTCCCATCTGACTCTGCTCTCCAGTGTTTTTTTGTATAGAAGTGTTTATATGTCTGAGAGTAGTGAGGTGGTCACAGCCAGTCCTGGTTGTGCTTCCACCTTGTTAGAATAACCTCAGGCTCATTTTGCCTGGCCTGTTCAAGGCTAGGCAAGCATATATCGTTGCAAGGCACTTAGGGGACACTGGTTTTCAGTGCTTTTGTTCCAGTCCAAGACTGTGATTAAAAGGAATCGCAAAGCTACATTTGAACTTATTGAAAATTTTAAGTTTGTCATGTAACTCCATTTCTCCACAGCTTGTCTCTGCAGTCAGATGTAATACAGGTACCTCTGCCAAGTGAGGGATGCTTCTGCAAACTGCCTTGTAGGATGAATAAGAAACTTAAGCAGTAGAGGAAGTACAGGGTTGTGCTGATTTCGGCACATTCTGTGTGATAAGCAGATAAAACTGTGATATCACTACGTTAAAGGATTATAGTGTGCAATTTGCTGCCAGAGCAACTACTTTTAGATCTTTGAAACAGGTGGGTTATTTTCCTTCATCTATCCTTAAATTACTGAAATATGTAATGTAAAGAAATAAAATATTTCCACTTGAAGCATCTGCTTTTCATTCTCCAAGCTCAAACCATCCAGCTTTGTATATTCAGATTTTAAATGAGATAGCACTAGTTCAGTTGTTAATGAGAACCTTGCAGTTTTCTTTCTTTATGGTGTTCCCTGTGGAGTGACTCAGATGGGAGCAGAGTACCTTGATTTAGCTGAAGGCCATACAGATCATTACAGATAGCCAAGTGTGCCTGTAATGGGGAATTCACTCTGCAGACATGGACATTTGTACACAGAATTCATCTTTCTTCTCCACAGGCTTCCTTTAGGACAGAGAATCTCAGCTTTCTTAAGGTTCACCAAATTTAGAGGGATTTCTTTCACTTATGCTAATGGTTCTCTGAACTAACCAGTCCTGGGAAAATTGTTCTGCTCTAATGACAAGTATCCTGGTATTTTTAGTATCCCATGGCAGGTCTTCCAAGGTCAACCAGGTCTTCTTTTCTGACCCGATTAAAAAAAAAAAAAAAGATTGTTCTCTAAATTAAGCTGCAAAAGGAGTTCTCCAGGATGTAGCTCAGAGTGTCCGTGACCTGAGGCCAAAAGATGCTCTTGTACTTCCAGTGTAGGCAGAGCTACTTTTCATGCTGGGAATGCAGATGCTATGACACAGCCTACTGTTACTGGAGCTTCTAGTTTGTTATGCATTCGTTTTTCTGTGTTTGAAGATGGTAATTTCCATTGGGTAAGCCTGGAGATGTTCATCTGCTCTTTTGTTCGTGTTCTTTGGTTGAACAAATCTCTGTAAAATAAAAGTGATAAAACTTAACCACTGGATACTGTATTCCATTCATCTTGACAGGAGTTTCCCACAGTTGTCATTTAAAGTTCAACTGCTTTTCTCTGGAAAATGTATAAAAGCATAACTCTTATCTGCTTTGTACAGCTATTACATATTTTCTTGTGCCTTTTTTGCCATATTTAAGATAGAGCTGGGTGCAGCAGTAGTCTGGGGTCATGCCTGGAGCCATAGGCACTGACTTCAAGACCTCTGCTACCCCCTGCAAGAGTCCACCTCCTTCTCCCCCGCTGTCCTATCACATTCAATCCAGTGCTCCTGCTCCCAGCCCATCAATCACCTCCTCTACTTACAGCTCACCTTAGCAAAATGAAGCCCCGGCCCGGTACCCACACCTTGGCCTCTCTCCCCTGGGAAGAAGGAACGGGAGCAGCCCAGGAGGAGCTGGGAGCTGCATGTCCGTGCAGTGATCTGTCAGGTGGTGGGGCTGGCCCTCTCCAGGGGTTACCCTGTGGCACAGGGCACTGCCCCTCTGCAGGCACTGAGCTCAGGTCCCCCTGCCTGTGGGGAGGCTTTGACCAAAATGCACAGGGCTGTGCCAGCACACAGGAAAGTCACTGCCAGTTATTTACATACACAGGCCTTTTTCAAGGTCCAGTTTCCCCTCCACAGGAGATGTCCCTGCTCAGGGCAGGGAAGAAGTGTGTTTGAAGGAGCAGGCCTCGGTGGCAGCGCCCTCCGTGCTGGGACTCTGCACACACAGAGAAGGGTGGCAGCAGTGCAGGACCTGTGGTGCTGGCGCAGGCTGGGAGAGGTTCCCAGCCAGAGGAAGGCACCACATTCCTTTCGGCTGTTGTGCTTTTGCCGTAAGGCCCTTCCCTGGAGCAGTCTATCCTTGGTGATCCACTGTCTTTGGCAGTGGGAGGGGAGTCTTTACTTAGAGAGATGAGATGGGTGGGGCCTCAGGTCATTTTATAAAATAACAAGTCATTGACTCCCACAGGAGTACATCCTGCAAACATGTCTTGGGAAGTGCTGCCAGAGGAGGTACCAGGAGTAGATACTGAAAATGTGTCTCTAGAACCTCTGCCCACAGAGGTGCCAGGAGTAGATCCTGAAAATATATCTCTCAAATTGCTGCCTGTGGAGGAGCCAGTAGTATATCCTGAAAACATGTGTAAAGGATTCCTGCCCACGGGGGAGCCAGGAGAATATCCTGAAAACATGTGTAAAGGATTCCTGCCCATGGAGGAGCCAGGAGTATATCCTGAAAACATGTGTAAAGGATTCCTGCCCATGGAGGAGCCAGGAGTATATGCTGAAAACATGTGTAAAGGATTCCTGCCCATGGAGGAGACAGAAGTAAGTCCTGAAAACGTGTGTAAAGTATTCCTGCCNAGTATATCCTGAAAACATGTGTAAAGGATTCCTGCCCACGGGGGAGCCAGGAGAATATGCTGAAAACATGTGTAAAGGATTCCTGCCCACGGGGGAGCCAGGAGAATATGCTGAAAACGTGTGTAAAGGATTCCTGCCCATGGAGGAGACAGAAGTAAGTCCTGCAAATATGTCTCAAGAATTGCTGCCCATGGAGGTGCCAGAAACACTCTATTACATGAAATCAGGGAAGACCATGATGCCATCAAATGCACTAGAGGTAAGAAAACAGCTTTAAAGTTTCACTTAAGGTCCTCCACATTTGACAGTAAACAAAATCTTGCTTTGTCAATGTGTTTGTATTCAAGCTAGTGTACAAATTTGCTGTCTGATGGGACTATATGGCAGTTCCTCTGCCTGAAGGAGTTTAAGGTGAAATTTTCTCTTCAAGGCTGTCAGTGGCAAAAGTCCTCCTGAATCCACTGGAGCCAAAGATCTCATCTTCATAGACACAATGAGAGACGTCAGAGTAATATGCAGAAAAATATAAGAAAGGGTAAAAAATGAACAGGGAGGGTGACTTCCTTTAGGAGACTGAATTATCAGCATTTTTTCTTCTGCAATTAAATGCTGCTTTTATTAAAAACTTCGTATTTCTGTATAAATAGCAAGATTTTGACGTGTATAATAATGTGTCAAACTTATTTTTTTTTTTGTTATCGAAAATGGGGTAAAGACAGGATACAGACCAGGAACAGAGAATTGAATTTCACCTACGCGTTCCCTTTTTGGTTCTGATTTTTTTCATTTTGCCTTGCATTCTCTGTATTGTTTCAAGATTTGCATTTAGTTTTAACCATAGTACATTATGCATTGTTCTGTGTGCTCCCTGACTGGATGAAGGCGCATCACTTCAGGAAGTACTTTGGAAACAAAACCAGAATATTTTCAACATTTTTTTTGTAGAAACTGTTCTTTAATGGTGCTCTACAAAGTGCTTCAAAAGGGGGCATTGTACATTGTAGAAGTATTTCGGAACTTCTCTTTCCTGAAAAAGATTGAAACGTTAGATCTAGACTTTTGCAACTGCAGTGTTTCATATTCTATGTTCAAACTCACAGAAGATACTCTGGGGTATTTTAAACTGAGGTTTAATATTGCTAAGAGCAGGAGCAGATTGCCAAAAGAACACATTCAAAATGAAAAGCAAACCTTTTTCACAGAATAAATGTATAGACACCTTCTGGGTATCTTACTGCTGTGATGGTCTTCCTTCATTGACTTATTGAAAGGGTATCCCTGATATGGATTTTGTGCCAGTGTGCACCAAAACATGTGGTGGTTTGTTCATTAATCTGAGTGCGATAACACAGCTGGGTGTAACCAACAGCCCTTCTAATTGAAGTTTCATCATAAATTATTGCAAGTAGAAATTAATTATCTATCCTGATAATGCTGCTGCTGTTGTTTTAATGTTATCATTTATTGTTTGTTTCTTTCTTTCTTCAGGATGAAAACTCAGGCCTCAATCCCTTGGGAGATGGTGAATGGCAAAAAAGGAGAGATGAGAGTCCTGTGCCAGACCAAGGTGATTTCAAGGTATTAAGAACAAGAGAATTTAGAACCAAAGAGTGCTAAGAGTTTTGTTTTTCTCAAAAGGGGAGAAGGCTCAGGTAGATAAAGAATGATGGCAGCAGCTTGAGTGTTACAAGGGAAATGCCCCTAAGTCTATTGTTTAAATAATTTTATTCCTCTTATGTTTATGATTTTTGTAGAATCATAGAATGGTTTGGTTTGGAAGGCACATTTAAAGGTCGTCTTGTTCCAAATTCCTGCAATGAGCAGGGACACCTTCAAGTAGACCAGGTGGCTCAATTTCCCTAATTGCTTGTTTTATTTCTCTGTTACGTTTTATTTGAAGCAGGCTGAATATCTAGTATTTTAATCTCTCACTTACTTGTAAAAGAAATCCACTGGTGAACTTTCTGTTCCACAATATTTTTTGTAACTGAAATGGCCAAAAGTGATGGTGAGGTATGCCCTGCTGCGATGGCTTCGGTAACATGATCTCCATCCTCGCGATTTATGAGGGAGTCCTGGATTGTTGAACCCTGATCCTTCACCAATTCTGTGCTCCATCAGGAAAGAAACTGTAGTGGGATTCTGTAAAAGGAATGATGCTTGAATGTGCTAGGGCTATTTCTTGTGCATGAGTGTCAGTCAAAGATTTTTTTTGTTAGAAATTACTGGTTTGGATGTGAGTTCTCATTCTGCAGCTGTGCGGTGAGTCTGGGCATAATTTCCTATCTGCCAACAGAGAAGTTTAAGAGTGATTCCTATAAAAATTTTGTCCCATGAAGTGCCTGCTTCTGAGGCAGACAGTTCTGTGAAAATTCATGTTATAATCCATGCAGACAAGTTCTACTGAGGCAAAATGAAGCTGAAAAGGAGCTTTATCTGAAAGCTGAAGTCATATTGTGAACAGACAGGTGAGCTTTGTGGTAAGCTGTTTACCAGGTAGTTCTGCTGCAATTTGGGTGCTCACAAATCTAAACAAATTTTTATTCATATTCACAATATTTTTTGTTTTTTCACATGCACTCTTCAAAGTTTAGTTATTGTGTTTTCCCAGTAATAGAATAATTATTATTTTTTAAAAAGTTAGTGGTGTTAAAAGATTATACTGTATTTTCACAGGGTATATCCTATAATAAGTCTAGGGTCTTTGGGGCATTTAATCTTGCGAATATTTAGGTTACAATGTCTATTATCTACAGCCTGAGGAGATACTAAAATTCTGGACCATGTCTAGGATGAAGACTTCTGTAGATAGTAAAAACAGGCTGAAAAAAATTATTGTTCCATTTTTGGTATAATATCTGTTCCTTACAAGGGGTAAGGAACTTAAAAGCATGATGAGAGACAGAAAAAAAATTTAAGCTCCTGGTTTATAATTACTTATGGTAATCATACATATGATAAGTAACTTCTTGTCTCCATTTCTTAATCCCACACATTGATGTGTTTGTTTTTCCATTGTGTGGTCAAGATACAGACTTAGATCAAAGACATGTAAGGGCCATGAAGTTTCAAGGCGACAAGCATGACAGTAGTGGACCAAAAGAATCATCTGATATATTCATAACCTTCTTCTAGACCACTGTATTGCCCCTGTCTCACACTGAAGGATTATTTTTACGTTTTAAAATTCCAAAATTCGTGACGATGCATTGGTGATGGGCTGAGTTGTTCTTGTGTGTGGTTACAGAGGCACTGTTTTTGTCTGTGTTCAGAATATCGCACTCTATCCTAGGCACTTGCATGATCATTACTTGACTACATCAACAATCATATGTTCGTGTGAAGGATGCGTATACATTTTTCTCTCCTCCTAAATTTTTCTCAAATATTAATTTTTCATCACCGAAACTACCAGAAGACTTAAATATGAGGGTCTCTGCCTGCTCAGAGGGATTTTCTGTTAGAAAACTATGTCAGCATTTGCCAGCAACTGCATGTATCTTTACACCAACATGCTGATTTTTATCTGCATTAAGAAATCTGTATTATTCGGGCCTTGGCTGGTACTTAGCCCCATGCTAAAGCAACAGGCAGAGCCAGCTCTGGTGTTTCAAACATCAGTGTTTATACCAAAATATTTGAAGATTGCAGCAGGTCTCATATAATAATGCATATGAAGGAAGGGGAGGGGAACAATTGGATGCATAGTTCTAAATTCATCATGAGCCATGTTTTAATAAGGCTAAGATGCATCACATCTCAGGTCAAGTCATACTTCATTTCCCTGCCAGACATGGGCTCCTTGTTCTTTCAGGGTTTGTGCAGCTGGGAGAGCTGCAGACCTTTAACAGAAGAGGTGCAGGTTAAGATCTCACCCTTGTGTGAAGTGGGAGCTCTGCCTTCTGCTGGGTTTTGGAAGTTGGAAGCAGCTCTTGAGATCATGGAAAGGGTGGGGAGCTGCCACACTGTAGAGCAAGATTTGGAGCAAGTTGTGACATCTGCTTCTGGTGCAGGTCAGGCTCGATAATGTGAACAGGAGCTGAGGCAGGCAGGAGGGCTGGGTCCCTGCTGGCACCAGGCTCCTTGGCATGGGCTCCTTGACTCCCACAAGGGCTAGAGTCTGCTGTCAGGAACAGCTCCAGCCCCAGGCTCAGCAGCAACTGGAAAGGCAGGAGTCAACAGCTGCTGAGCCACCCCCAGCCACACAGTGCTTGCAGCAGCATGGCTCCAGCAGCAGCTCTGCTCAGCTGCAGAAGCTGTTCTGAGCCCAGGTGCCTCCTCTGCCACCCCAAGTGGTGGTATGGGGATGCCTAAAATACAGACTGCTGAGATTACATGTTCCAGCACACCTCCCACTTCAAAAATGAACCTCATAAAATCAAAGGAGGCCACTTCCCATCAGGTCAAAGCTTTGGAATATGATTTGTCTAATCCATATTTGACATCAAAAATGCAAAACATCTGTGCCTGAGATAGACCTATAAATGCCCTTGAGAATCGATAGTCAGAAATAGAGACCTTCAGAGTGTGATGCCTGTCCTGTGGTAATGTCTACCTTAGGATGAGAATCCAGAAATGTTCAATAGCTGTCAGATGTAAACACTAATTTTACAGCTATCTGGAATTAGGTGTAAAGAGTCTCAGCCCTCAGACGGTTCATGCTCAGCCTAGTTTCTTTCTGTCATATTTGTTCTGCTTGGAGAGGGCAAAGCACTACAAAAGGGCACTGGGCTTTTTTTACGGATGGACTATCCTATTGCTCTGGATACTGTTTTACATATGGAAATAATTTTGAATACGCAGTTGAACAGTTTAAGTTTTCAAATAGACCTATTTTTCAAAATCTGGAGAAGTCTGATTGTTAAACATCTGCAAACACTTAAAGGTGAAAGTAATATAAACAGTACTGAAAGGGCTATGCAACTAGCCTGAGTTATCAATCAAATAAAACGTCTCTGCAGATTTATATAAGAAGTAATAGAAATAATAAATAAATAACGCATTTATTTCTTAAATATAAGTAATTGTAATAATAAATAATGCATTTATTTATTAAATATAGTTATACATCTCTGCATTTATGGGATCACTATGCAGTGAGAGTATCCATCTTGTGCTGATCAGTATTTGAAGTTTTGCATTTTGGAAATGTCTTTCAAGCACAGTATAATGTGCATAGTCTCATTCCTCAGATGTTTTCTGAGTCCCATGATGGATATATGTATGAGGAAGTAATCATCTGAAGGATACAATTCTTGTGACCTTGCATATACCTGTCATGCTCCTGTGGACATGGAAAATTTTCCACTGCTGGAAAAAGGGTTACTGTGTCTGTATGCCTGACAGGGGCTTTTCCATCTGGATGTGGGCATTTTTAATTCATCGATATCCAACCAAGATTTCTGCTAATCCTGGTGAAAAGGTGGTCTGATTAGAAGAAGAAGATATATTACTAATAAAACCAACGAAACACACAGCTTATGAAAAGCACCACTGTGGCAGCAGTGATCATCAGCATCCCCAGCCCACGCACAGTCCCACAGCCCTCGGTTGAGGTGCCCAGCCCCAGTGCCTGGAGGAGGTGGAGGAAGGAAGCAATTAGAGCATCTTTTCCATTGTGGAGCCTGATTTTGTCAAGAATGAGGAAGAGCTTCAGAGAGGTGGCCAAGGGCAGCAGATCTGGGCAGCCTGCCATGGGGGATCCCGGCACATCCCACAGCATCCCACGGCTGTAGCAGGCTGGGGTGGGGATTGGTGAGTGATATTCACAGCCTGAAGCATCCTGACTGCAACTGTAAAAATCTCATGCACAGTCTTCAAGGAGACCTGACTCTCAGACAGCTCAAGACAGACTTTCCCACACCACCAGCTCTAGATGCACCATCAGCAGGCAATGATTTGGTCCCTAGCTACCGTCTAGTTAAATTAGCACCTGGAGATGAGGAAAGAAGTGCCCTGCAACGTCCTGGGAGTGATTTCATCTCAGCAGAATGCTTCTCTGGGCCAGGAATGCAGGAGTACTTTAGACAAGGCAAGGAAGCTATCTTTGCCAGGAAAGGCTGCTGAGCTAGTAGATGATATAGAAATACATAGAGGAATTATTACTGGGTGATTGCAGAAAAAATGTGTGGATAGAGAGGAAGTTTCTTTTCATGTGTTACATAGATAACACACATTTTTTCAGGTTGGTCTGTAGAAATGGCTTTTTCAGCCATTGTAAAAGTAAACTGATAGTCCTAAAGGAATTTTTAAATCTTGTCTGATCTTTGCAGGATGGCGTGTGGAATAGTAAGCAGTGCAGTTGCACTGAAGTAGGTAATGGTACCAGACCACTGTGGCACATAGTTTTCTTAGCTTCCTTATCACAGTTCTGTACCCAGCATGACAAAGACCATCTACTTGCGAGACCAGATGGAAGACATTCCACATTTCATGTAGAAAAACAGTAGCTGAGCAGTAGCTGGTTGGAGGACAGCTGCTTATTGATGATGATACAGTTTTCACACACACAAACTGAGTATGAATTTCAGGATCTCTGCATTATTCTTCTGTTAGTTTACAACTGCTTTGGAATAAATACCAAGCTAAAAAGAGCAACAAGCAAGTCTGAGAATGTGTTGACTGCTCCTGAAGGTTCAAGAGTAAATACTCCCTCTGGGTCAGTGTTGTTGGGTGACTGGTCTCTGTTTTGGGAAGGCAGCTACAATATTCTGCTACCTGATGGAACATCTATGCTAAACCAAGCACCTAACACTAAAAAAAAAAAAGGAAATCGTTCACCCACCACACATTTGACTGTACTGTTGTGGAATTGTGTGACTGGGGTAGTCTACAATAAGTGAAGGGATGAATGTTCATGGTATTGATATCACAGGCTGGAAAGATGTAGCTAGCAATCATCCATGGTGGCACAGTCTGTTAGATGAAGAAGCCTAAAGGCTGAAGAAAGAAAGCCACTGAGAGAAAAGCTAGTTTAAAAAAAAAAAAAAAAAAAAAAAAAAAAAAAAAAAAAAAAAAGTAAAGAAATAGAGTCACCCTCTGGTCTCATGGACTCTTGCCTCATTAAGGAGTCCTGCCATTTCAGAGCTCCACAGCCACTTGTAATGTGACAGGATACATTATACAGCTAAACCAGTGGAGTAATTTACAGCAGTGCTTCTCGAGATGGATGCATGCCGCACATACCTGCATCTGAATATAAGCATGACTTTAAAGACAGCTGGGATAGACCTGCAGAGGCACAAATGTTCCAGGAATGCAGACAGCCTGCATCACCAGAGTGCTCATGACAGAGAAATTTCTGTTTTCAAATTCTTACTTCTCAGCTGGAAGAAAGTGGGGATCATTCACATGACAGAGGAATCCCTTACTTACACCAACATAGTAACTTAGTGCCAAGTATTGTACCATGTTGGTCTTTTTTATGGGAAGTGCAATGAAATCGGAAGAAGAGACTATGAGGTCTGTTCTACATTAGATGGAGCTGCTTTTTTGGAAAATCCCAGTAAAACTTCATTTCTCTGGGACTTCAGAGAAACTAGCACTATACACTCTGCTCATGCACTGGCATTGCAGAGTACTGTACTGCATGCAGCTGTGCTACACACACATGAGCATAAGTTGGGAAGCATCAAATTGAAGACAAGCTGACAAATGGACAATTTGCTGTGGTGGAAACCTCTCCATATATGGAACATCATTACATAGCAACAGCAGCCCTTTTTTTTTTTTTGTTAAAGATATCGTAATAGGCGTTAAGTAAACGGAATAACAGAACCTACAGCTTTTGTTTTATACAAGCATGACTGCTATTTTCTTTGTCTCTATCACTAAACCCTAGTGCATCACGTTATAGTTGTCACAGTTGCTATTGAAATACATTTCTATTGTTTAAGATCTTACTGGAATTAATTAAAATAGCAAATCCTCCTGGGAGCAGAAGAACTAGCAAGGCCTGATCACCAGGTGAATTTGTCTCTCCCTATTGCCTTTGCTACTGCCACTGGCAGGTGCCAGGGCTGCCAGGACAACTGACGCCTGGCTCTTGCCTTTTCCTTGGGTAACTGGCTGGTGGCATCTGCATCCCTAGTGCGAGCACAGGTCCTTATTTCTGTAGCTTCTGTTAAGCCACTCTTTTTTGTTTGGTTTGGTTTGGTTGGGTGTTTTTTTGTGACATTTCAGTAAATCCTTTTGTGAATGCTGCATCTCTGAGAATTGATTTCCACATGCCAGATAGGGAAAATCTGACTAACATGTTAGTATGTTAGAATGTTCATTGCATGGGAACCAGGAAGAAGGTGATCAGATGGCAGAAACCATCTAATACTCTTTAAAAAAAAACCCAACCCACCTTTTCTCCTATCTAAGAATCTCAAGTTGCTTTGCAACTAATGAATTCATTGGTTCTCACTCAAGCAATGCCACTTTTCAGAGCAAGTGTTGCTGGAGCTGATCCAGGAGCTGGCAGCACTTTGTGCAATCTCTGGAGATAAATGCCTGTGAGAATTTCCCCCATGTTTATGCAGATCCTAAGGAACAATGAGTTTCTACCTTCTAGGGCATATGCTGAGGTGCCTAAGCTCATTCCTAACATCTGAGTGTGGTGATCCACCTTTGCTAATTACCCAGCTAAGAAGAAGGGTAAATTAACAGGGTGTAGAACTGTATTAACGTGGCTATACTGTTTCTAAACTCTGAACCGGTGTCTTTGCACAGGGTAGCTCTGAGGACATATCCTCCCACCAGTTGTTTGCAATTTTTGCAGCTTCTGTAAAGTTTTTTCTCTTTTGAGAACAATTGAAATAGAAGGTAAATAAATTTCATAGGTTGAATTTCATGAAGAAGCACTAAAAAAAGAAAAAAGCCATAGAATTCTTGAGACACATATAAGAGGAGTGGAAACAGCAATGGTTTTTAAGAACTCTGTAAATAGATTTTAACATAAGATGATATGTTAGAGGAGAGAATAGAGTATTCTAATCACATATTGGAAAAGTAATTTGTTGTGACAAAAGAGGCATAATTATCTTTCCATCTGTAAATAAGGCCCTTTGGCGCTGTTCTCTTGTGAAAAAAACATTGCTTTAAGTGAGGTTCTTCCAGCTTCTCTATCTGTCTTAACATCTATTCTGTCTGCTTGTTTATGGTTGTTAGAGGAAGTCTCTGAAGTGCTATAGAAATAGAAGGATGCTCCTAAGTGAGAGGAAACCTGTTGATAAAAATAGCAGTTGTCAAAAAGAATGATTTGTGGTGTTCTGCTGTAGCCACTTATGCAGCTGGAAATGTTTCTGGGAGTGTGAGGAAATAACCATGTGTCACAGCCACAGGAAATGCTGATTTATTTATTGGCTTGGTCAAAATAGCCTTTTGCAGATAGCTCTGAGCCAGAGACAGGTTTATGGAATGAGCCAGCAGGAAATCGTCTTCCTTAGAAGAAGGAACTCACATTTATCTTCTAATAATAAATAGGAAGAGGTCCTTGCAGCCACAAAACCTGGAGAGACTTGTTTTATAGAAGATTAAAGCTGAGATATTCAAAGGGAACAAAGGAAGTTAAGCACTTTCAATCTTCAGGGTTTTTTTGGAGGAAGGTAGTGTGCTTTATTTTTCTCCAAAGGCAACCTATACCTAACTCTTTAGATCCTAAATCCTCTGGAAACAATTTTCAGCCATTGGCTTATTGTGATTTACAGAAGCTCACATTACTGTTACTCTTTTCCCTGTACAATTGTAAATTGCAGGAAATCTATCTTTTTGGTGCAGAAGGCTAAAGAACCTCTTCAAGAGTGGTACTTCAGGTTTATCCCATGGGGGTCCACAAGCACTTTTTTCAACGCTATGGGACCTTATGGGTGGTTACTAAGGAGATTGACTGTAACTTTGACTAAGACTGATGGCATTTTGACAACTTCATCATGGTTCTCACCAGTGCATTTACTCTGTTCAAGAGACTTATTGTAGCTATGTTTTAGACTAGATTCCGCAGTTCCAGAGCAAGAGGTTTTGCAAGCATCCTGCAGGCTGTGTAACTTGTCCGGGATTTATCCCTGTCTTTTCTGCTCTCATGAGCAATCTGGAGTCTCAGAGTAACAAAGCAAAAAGACAGTGAAATATATAAAATGTTAAGACATTTTTAACAGCAGAAGCTTCATCTGCAGAATTGTGAGATAGTTGACCCAAATTTAACCAACAGTATTTGTGTTTTGTGGCACCCAGTTAGTTTGCATATTTGAATGTTTTTCCCACCAAAGGCTTATTCAGACCCCCTTTTTACTTTTCTTCTCCAGATAGAATCCTCTCCTTGCTACCTGTTGACCGTAAGGATCATCCGGATGAGAAATCTCCAGCGAGTGGACGCCTGTAAGTATTGCCATTCTTAGTGGTAACTCAGAGAACAGGCAAATTATATATTTTATAATTTTATAACAACCTTTTCTTAGTGTTTCTGAAATAACCCAATGTTTATGTAAATTAATTGTTATAAACCAGGTCAGTCCTTGCTGCTTGCTGCTGTTTCATTGTTCTCCCTGTGCTTTCTGACTGGTTTCAAGACTTGAATGTATTTCTGAGGATAAGTACTCTCTCTCAAAGAATGAGAGTTTCTGACACAGGTAGATGAAGAAAGACTGCATTCCGTATTTTCAAAAACAAGTGGTAATTCAGCTGATGGGTGGTAGCACCTTGGAAAATGTGGCTGGGAGAAGCAAACCTTTTCAACCTCCTCCATCTTGGTTCTGACAAAGATGAATTGAAAAGGAAAAAGCTTTTTACAATCATTACCACTAGGCTAATGTCATCATTAATTACCCTGAAACAACAGTAAAAAAACAATGCTAACTGCGGGCTGGATGCTTGGTCCTTTCTAATGTTCCTGCAGCAGACTTGCAGTTGTGCAAGAGTGTGAGTCACATGGCAGGAAAGTGGTGGGAAGGGAGTAAGCTGGAAAGGAAAACACAACTGTTTTGTAAAAGAACATGGACTATCCACATGTGCACTGAGGAGAGGTGTTTCACACAAGGTAGACAAGTTAACAGTTTGTTTTGTTTGAGTAGAGCTATGTGACTACCTGTGAAAGGACGCTGAAATTAGTTCAAGAGTGAGCGTGGAAGGGAAATGATGTAACCCTCATGATTCTCTTGATTCTCCTGTTTTGCTGTAAGCAGCAGTGATTGGTTCTATGATGTCTTGCACAGGAAGAGTCAGGAAAGATTTTCTGAGAGACAAAGATCTGGATTTACCATGCAGTACCATTCCTGTCTTACCCTGTGGTTGTCACATGTTTTTCTGGAAGGTGTATCAGAGGAATCCCCCATGTCACAGCTCTGAGTGAGGGAGATAACAACTGTATCCAAAGTCATATCACTGGGCTGCACACTCTGCACCTCCCTTCTGGTCCATGGCTGTGGCACATGTGTGATGAAGCAAGAACACAGAAAGGTCTCATCAGAGACTCATCTCAGATCTTCTGCGTGTCAGGCAACAAGGCAAATAATGAGGCTGTAGAAAGAGATTGTGCAAGCAGAACTGAGGGAATATTTTGCATTAAATACACAGCTGACTAGTTTGGCTGCATCTACTCATATAATTAAGCTGATATGCTTTGTGTCTCAAAGTACAGTTAAGATACAAGAATGATGAATCACATCAGTAGAATACAGTACTTGCCAGCCAAACAGCCATCAGTCACTGATCTCCAATGATAAATCCAAAGCCATATAGTAGTTAAACAAAATCACTTTTAATGCATTTTAAAATTAGTAGCATTAGTTCTAGGTTCTCCAAATATATTCAAATATATATTTTTACAGTTTCAAAATTCTTCAAAGCATTATTGTCTGCCTGGAATTTCCCAGATTGAAAAAAATAAATAAAAACCTCTGAGGAAACAGAATAATGACTGAAACAACTTTTACATCCAGAGGGACTGAATAGGCTACAGTCCTTAAGAGTGTAAGTGAAATTATTGAGGACATGGAAGCTCTCGGTACAAAAAGGAAGAGGTGAAGAAGGTGAATAAGGAGTCATTTTTCACTATTTTTCAGAAGGAGGCTAAGAGACAAAAGTGGTGGGAAGGTACAAGAACAGTGAAATTGCTGTCAGAACCTTATTTTTAAATCCAAACTAAGATTTGAAATGTGAAATAGAGCAGGAGACGGAGAAAGCTAGGGCCTACTGAATATTTTCCAAAAAAACTTTTCCATCAGAGAAATTTTTTTTTAACTCAGTAGGAATATGTTGATTTTTCCACAACTTTTTTAGAAAAAAATTTGACAGAATTAAACTTCTTTGTTGTGGTTTCCACATTATAATGTTAAAAAAGTAGAAAACCAATAATTAAGGTGTCTATTGACCTATCACAATTCATATATCATTTTTCAAGCAGTTTTGAATTTCAGTTTTTCCCTCTCACTTCGATAGAAAAGCAGCAAGGCTTCTTGAACACTTTCAACAGCATAAAATGCAGCCTCCAACTACTTTGAGACAGTCAGTAGCTGTAGGGTGACATGGGGCAGAACTTGGTGGAGAAGGAAAGAAAAGGAGAAGAAGATAAAAAGGTCCTATTGCAGACAGGCAAGATTTTGCTTTTCCCCACAGGTCAGTGTACAAGCTCTTGTTCCCTGCTCTGCCTGCAGAGTCCTTACCTGCTGCTGAAGGATCATCTTCATTTACTGCTGCCATCACTTGTCTCTCAAAAGCCTCACATCATAGGACATCCATTCTCAAAGCTGGTTACCTTTTGCATTACGTAATATCTGGTCATTTTATTGTTGAGAACTGTGTCAGAGAGGTTTTCAAGGTGCTGAAGTACCTTCCATAACCTTCAAGAAGAAACAGAGTAAATGGCATTTTTGTCTGTAGCTGTTTGAGATATACCTTAATTTAGGTGCCTATGAGAAAGGGGATGTAAAATCCTTTACTAACGTTCTCCTGGTGCCTTTTGGGAGAGAGACTTGGTTCCTCTCTTCCTGGAGGTGGCAATTGGTTAAATTCCAATGTCTAACTCAATGAGCTCCTTCTGGAGGAAGCCTCTGCCATCTCATACAGTAGGGGTAGTTCTGCATCTCCTTTCACAAACCCTCACAAAGAAAATCACTGAGGGCAAGGCAGAGATGAAGACCTTTTGCAGTTATTCTCAAAAAGTGGAGGAGGGTCTCAGCCCCTCTTATCAAACAGCAGCTCAGAGTTAGTGTTTGTGCATGTGTGTGTGCATGCACACATGAGCATGGGGAAGCTTGTTGGCTGAGAAACTGAAGTGACTGACTAGGAGAAAAAATTCTCACCCTTTATTTAATACACAATATCACTGTCGTCTGTAACTCATGCAAGGAAGAACAGAAACCACCTTCTCTTCTAGGTCATCTTGTGGTCTGTGCTTTTTCCCTTTCAGAAGGGAATCTTGAAAAGAGTTACATTGCATCAGACATTTCTATTTTTAAATAATTTACGCTTGTTGTTGGTACCAGTTGCTGCAGTAACCTTTCCAGTGTCCTGCAGCACTGCTGCCTCTGCCACGTTAGCAATTGTTTTGCCTCTCCTCCTCCCCAGTAAGCCAGGCTGATTGCTACGTGTCCTTGTGGCTGCCAACTGCGACACGTGAAAGGTCACGCACTAAAACTGTGAGAAACTCCGACAATCCAGTGTGGAACGAAACCTTCTATTTCAGAATCCAGAGTCAGGTCAAGGTAAGGAGCCAAAGTTGTCTGCTTGAAGCAGCCTTAAGATTTTGTGTAGGTATCTCCTGAACTGTGCCCAGGAATTGTTTAAGAGACGGCACATGATAAAGGACTGCTCAAAGCATTTAACAGCAGAGATGACAGAGTCCCTATGTCTGTTCAATGGTGCTGTGTAGGAGGGCCAGAAAGTGAGCTCCGTTTTGAAGTTTTAGGGAAATGAGAGACTCTTATGAGTCAGTGCAAGATGGATACAGAATCTGAGAGTTACCTAAGCTGTTATGTAGGTATAGCCAATGTATTTTGTTACAGCAATTAAAATGAACTAGGCAAGAGTGAATATGCAGTTCAAGTATGTTTTTCTAAAGGAAGACGATATTTAATTTCTCAGCTTTTCTTCTCAAGCACATCCTCAGCAATACTTTTTGCCTGAAGCCAATGATATCCAGCCTGAGAAACTATAAAAAACTCTTCTCCCTCTTTTTACAGAACGTGCTAGAGCTCACAGTGTATGATGAGGACTTTGCTACTCCAGATGACCATCTCCTCTGTGCACTCTTTGATACTGCTAAGCTTCCACTTGAAAGAACAGTGATCCTGTACTTCAAGCCTAGCCCAAATGTGAGAGCAACTAAGCAACTAAAGCAACTAAGAAACCAGTGGAGAGTTATAGAACATTTTCAAAATCTTTCTGAGCCTGCCATGGGTTACTTATCCCCATAATGAGTATATGAATTGCCATTCAAATTATAAGCACAAAAATGTAGTAAAAAAATATGAATTTGAGAGTCTGAACCCCTCTTTCCAATATTTTATAAATTATTGAAGACCATAGTACTGAAACTATGCAGTAGGTAGGGGAGGACTCTAACTGTGAGCTACCCCTGAGCAACACCAAGGCCATACAGCTGTTGCAGGGTGAATAATCTGTACTTTTTTTTCCCCTGTGTAATTCATAACCTGAATAATTCCCATGGTTCATAACCCCCTACCCTTTTGCTTGTGTCTACTTTCACCCCAAAAGGCAAAGATGAAGTTGCCCCTGTGTGTATCCTACTATGAATGGAAGATGATTCACTCTGTTTCTCAATTTCCCATCTATAAAATGGGAAAAATAATCTTGATTCCCTTTGAGATCTAAGGATGAGATCAGCAAAATATCTCATATGCAACTTCTTGCTACCACGGACAGATTCTGGTATCCAAACTAGGTCATTCACACTGCCTTCACACTAGATCAACACTGCCTTACTTGGGGTTGCATAACACCGATTCTGAACCACTCACTTATACTGTCCTCTGTTTATTACGGAAAAGTAATGGGTGTGAAGCATGTTTAATTTCCAAGATAATAGCCAGTAAGTCATGGCAGGACAGTGCCAGGAATAGTTAGGAGAAAAGGGTGGAATTCAGAAAACAAAGGAATTTGCAAGTTGTCTTTGTGCAGCAGCTTCACCCTAAGAAATAGGTGTTTGGATGATATCTTGAAGACAGAAGGAGATGAGGAAGGAGTAGTTTAATCATCTGGTTGTGATGTTGATTCAGACCACCCACCCTGAAATTTTTATCACAGGCTACTCATTGCACTCAATAACTTCAGTATTGCCTATCAGGGACTTGGGTTTAGACAAGAGACAAATCATTATGTAGCTGCTTCATTTAATATCTTGTTCTTGCTTTCAGGCCAAGGAGGAGCTAGAGGTTGAATTCAAATTGGAGGTCGCGTAAGTGATACAGAGACTATTTTAAAAATGTAAAAATCGTTAATGATAAAACACAGAAACAGTATTAGAAGTCATGCTTTGTGAAATTTCTGTAAAAAAGTGCCAGCCTTCTCCTACATCATTGCTGCAGTCTCCAACACCTGACTGATTAGCTTGTTCTGTAGCTTAGCTGCTCTCGAAGACACACCTACCAGTTACCCGGAGACCTGTGGATGCCCCATCCCTGGAAGCATTCAAGGTCATGCTGGATGGAACTTAGAGCCTGGTCTAGCAGAAGGTGTGCCTACCCATGGCAGAGGATTGGAACTAGATGATCTTTAAGGTCCCTTCCAACCCAAAATATTCTATGATTCTATGACTTGTCTACCTGGGGACATTTCAGACGGCTTTCCGAGAGTGCAAGCATTCCTGCCTATCAATTTTTCCTTGCCTATTTCAGGTTGTGTATTGGACACACTTTTAGTGTTGAAACATACTGTTTAGGTTTCCAGTGTATCTCCAATTCCTTCAGTTTTCCCTTGCAGTACTGTCTGAATCCTAGTAATTGTGTTTTCTCTCTGCCTGACACAATCACAATGTGATGGAAACTCTTGTAAGGATGTAAGGCTCTTTCTCCAGCACAGCCATCCTGCCATCCATGAATCACCATTTTTGTCTCTGTGTACAGAGTGTACATTTTGTCTCTGTGTACCTTGCCACAAGGTAACTAAGGCATGGCAGAAATAAAGTGACCAGCGTAAGTTCAGCTCTCATACTAGTGGGGAGCCAAGGCCAGAAGTCAAGTCGCTCCACACCATCTCCTGAATTCACCTGCTGAATATCTGGAAAGCTTTTTTTTTTTTTTCTCTCGTGTAATTGGTACCCGCTGCCCTGTGCCACATTGAAACGGGCTCTCCAGAGAAGTGGTCACAGCCCCAAGCCTGCCAGAGTTCAAGAAGCGTTTGGACAGTGCTCTCAAGCGCATGGTGTGGCTCCTGGGGTTGTCCCGTGCAGGGCCAGGGGTTGGACTTGGTGATCCTCATGGGTCACTTCCAACTCAGTGTATTTGCATGCCATCAAATACATATAACTGGCTTCCCAACAAGGATATGCTGGTTTATCAGCATGTTACCGCTGCAGTACATTTATTTTATGTGTTACAGTGAGAAGAATTTGGCTGCCTAATGGTAGTTTCCATTTTAGACGATCATGAGACTGCACTGTAAAAAAACAGCCGTGATACACATTGCTCAGCTTTGGTACAGAAATGAGTCCCCTCAGAGCAGTGCTGAGTCCAAACAAGCAAGGAAAGGAGCTTGTTACATACCTGCTGGGGTCTCTCAGACTGTTGTTTTTTAAGCGGGAAGAAAGGGCAACATCCTGGGTAAAGATGAGTGGGATTTGTTTAACTTTATAAAATCCATGTTTTTCATTTTGTTTACCAGATCTGGTCCTCATGAAACAATTGCTACCAATGGAGTGCTGGTGGTATGTGTCTTTCCCAAGATATTATCTTTAAGTGATTGCTTGATGTAAAGGGAAAGGGAGAGTGGGGGTTAGAGAAGCCAGTAGTCCAGTTCTTTCTCTTTCTTTCCTCTTTCCTATTTAGATACTTTCAGAATGGGATATTTTATTTACATGTTCATTGTTGATAACCCTTTTGTCCTATACTTCCCTATTTCCCATTTGTCCTATACTTCACCATAGCGCACACACACACAATTTTCTTCTGGTAACAGTACTTCAAAAAACGTTATCAGAACACAATGATAAGAAGGCTGTGAAGCCACTTATTGATAATCTACCTAGCCCTTTCCTCACCTTGGAGATGAGCCATGCCCTGTGGGTAAGTTCTGCATGAAATACTGACTTACCAAAAATACATTATGTGGAAGAAGAGTGAGCGCCATAAAATAAAATCCACCCCCAAAATGCTAATAGCAATGCTTCTTCAGAAAACCCTTCCTACTACTGACTCTTTATCTCTCAGTAACATATCTTTATTTGTTTATTTTCTAGTTTAACCCTTTGTATTCATGCTACTATCCTGAAAATGGCAGGATTGATTTTCTTCTTTTGTATATTCCTCTCACTGTGCCAAATCTTGTCATTGTCACACATAGGATGCCTACAAGTCGCTCCAAAGCTTTTCCTTTTCTTTAGTTAGTGGCTAATGAGAAAAAGCCCAGAGATGCCAGGGAATCCAGAACTCCAAGTGGCTCCAAGCTGAGGGGTCCACAGCTCCCTATAATGAGGATGGGATGTGATGATCTTTCTCACAAATTCCTGCAATCTGTCTTTCACAGTGTCGTGAACTTTGCTGCTTGGAAGTTGAAGTGGCAGAGAAGACGAAGCAAAAATCAAGTAAGGTTATTGCTTTGTTATCTATTTACCAGTAGTTGCATGCTTACTGATGAGAAGATGCCCTTTTCATATAATGTGTTAGTGTAATAAATAGTGCTTACAGTATTCAGTGAAGTTAATGTCAGGTAAACACACTAGGTTGTTATAGACTCCAATGACCTCATCTAGATACAAGGTAATAAGGCCAATTAAATGCACAATAAAGTTGAAATCCCAGTTCTGTATCACAGCAGGAATATTCAGAGTCCCCTTTCTATCAAAAGAGCATCCACTTTGCTCCTTTCCCTTTAGTGCCAGCACTTCCCACTGGGCAAAGCTGTGCTACCTGCACCCCACTTTTAATCAAGCCAGCACATTTTTCTGGTTAATCATACTAACATTTCTCATGATCTATGTTTTGCTACTTTAGAGAAGGAGCTTTCCCTCACTGTGAAGGGCTCCTTTGAGGGGACGCAGGATATTGTGCTGGGCCCCAATGGAGTTGTCAGCCCGTCGTGTCCCACCGAGTTTCACTACATCAAGTATGCGGAGCCAACGCTGGATGTCATGCTGCCAAAGAAGAGGCGCTACCACCCTGTATGTTGGAGTGGCCTCAGTGATGGAGGGATTTTGAGTGTCCCTCAAGAAAGTGGGAGGAAGGAGAGAGGGTAAACCTGTTACTGGTTTTGTCCTAAAGCATGTTGTTTTCCCAGTGGTCCTGTAAGTACAGTACAGAGACGGGCTCCCCAGTCGTGATGCTGAACTCACTGCCCATGGGAAGGAAAACAACCATTGCAGAGGTAGGCATCGCTTCCAGCTGTTGGGAATAAAAGGTCACTCAGATAGAAACAATTCCTCATAATGTTGTGCCAGATGGCTGCTAAGAGTGTCAGAAACGTTCTGATTTTTTTATTAGATTTTGAGAAAACAGGAGCATTGTTTCTCCAGATGTTTTCTCCAAAGAGGCAGGTTATCCCTGTATTACTCCCCGTTACGTGCCAGTAGCGGATACAGAGACCTACAAGGATGTAAGAAAATATCATGCGTCCTTCAGAACATCTCTCCCTGTTTACCCAAAGACTCACTGACTCCTCTTTTGCTTAGGGTCCAAACTGAAAGTTTCTCCTTGGGCACAAAATAGGAAAACATCAATAAACCTATTCAACCATATACTTATGAGGACAAAATATTGAAATATGCTGAAAATACTAGTCATAGAGTATGTATTTTAAATAATATAATAAGAAAATTGCTTTAAAAGGACCGTTAAAACATCCTCTCAGAACAAAGCACATTTTGTCACTTAATATGAAGATTGAAATAATGATTTTTAAGAGAGGATAAAGTATTGGCAGAAGCAAATGCAGACTTTGCAGTCTCTTCACTGTGAGACTATGGCCAGGATGTCAAAGATGTGCTGTGTACTAGAGCATAAAGAATGGAAAACACCCAAAAAATGGTGATTCAGGATGCTGCAGAAAGCTTATGGGTAGCACAGGAAATGGGATCTACTGCATGAGTCTCAGAAACCTCTTATACCAGAATGCTTAATGGTTTCTGCAGCCTGGAAGGATTTAGGATCTGTAGGTAGGGATGTTCCATTAAGAATAAGTGAATGCTTTTGGAAATATATGCTGAGATCTCAGACATTTAAGTTTGTGATTGCCAGACCTTGCTGGGGTATAAATCAAGCTCTGACCCCAAAACAGAAAGGGAAAATAGAAAATTTAAAATTTAAAAATTATATATTCTTGTTTTACAGGAGAAAAGATTTGACTTGAATGTGACAGCAAAACCTTGGTAAGAGATTTTCTTCTTTTCCTTAAGACTTGATTCTTTGATTTTGCTATTTTTTTAGCCACATAGAAATGACACAAGCAAGCATTCCCAGTCTGAAAATTAGAATGTGCTTATAATAAAACATAAAATACATGCACAGTGTATAATACATAATTAGCCTTAGGAGGATTTGGCTTTAATCAGTAAATGTTGATAAAATATTAAAATAAACATTAAATGTGTTTATTTCAGCATTACCCCTTTCCTTC
Organism: Eulacestoma nigropectus; assembly: GCA_013397775.1. Taxonomy (NCBI): domain Eukaryota; kingdom Metazoa; phylum Chordata; class Aves; order Passeriformes; genus Eulacestoma; species Eulacestoma nigropectus. The sequence goes on along the minus strand of VZTE01004638.1, from coordinate 560,701 downwards.
TGACCACAGAATATTTTTTTTTGGTCAGTGTCAGTCTCTGAAATTCACAAAAAGAACTAAGCTAGCTAACAACAAAAAAAGAGTAGTCAGAAGTAAACATTTAATTTAATCAGAAATTAAGAATTAATTTTTGCTTTACTGTCAATATTCAGTGGTGATAAACCTTGTATTCTGTTAAGTCAATTGTACTATATATTGAGTAGAAACTAAGGTAAACAAGTTGGCTTGTGGTTTGACATCTATAGATAGGCTCATTAATATTCATCAGTAAATATGGAGATACTTCAGGTTATCCATAACTATATGGAACACACAAAACTGGGCAAACTGGTATTTTTGTGTGTGTGCCTAAGAAATAAAAGGAAAAAAATAATTTTGAATTCAAACAGAGTTTTCTGTCATTCATTTCAAAACGGCAAGTGGTCAATGATAACAGGAAAATCAGTGTTATTCCACAAGAGGAAAAACACCTCCTGCTTATTTATTTTACTTTCAGACAACTTTAGAAACAATTTGTTTGTATCTTGATTTACAATGTAAACTGGCTTTTGCAGCTCCACCTAACTCAATTACTGTTGTGTGTCTTCATTTACAAGTAAGGTTATAATAATTTGGCTGATTTTATCCAAATCTGGTGGTTGAGAAAGCCCATAATTACATTTCTTTACTAGTTTCATTGAAATTATAGACCCAGTAGAAGAGAGAGGTTCTGTCACTGGAGTAAAAAGCAAACCCCTGCTGTTTGACAGTGCCTGGCCAGGTAGCTCTGACCTGACCATGACCATCTCTTGCCTATTGATGTCTTGTAGGAGCAGGGCAGGAAGAGCCAGGAGGGAGATTAGTTAGCAGAAGAGCACAAATGCCCAGGGAAATAAACTACAACCATGGGGTCTTAAGGAATGACTTGTTCAATTTCAAAATAGATGCCAATGAAATCTTCCTGTGGTAGAAATTGTGCCTTAGAATTTTTGAGTAAAGGTTGATGTGGAATAGAACTTCCAGCACTGACTCCTGAAACAAGCTGTGCAAGTGTAGACACAACAGAGCAGCAGGGGTGGAATCCTGCCCAGTGACCCATCTCCGCCCATCCAGGGGCTGGATGTCACCGAGGTCTCTCCAGCTAGCTGGGTTCCGCGGCCACCCTCCCCAGCGGTGCTCACCGCTAGAGGGGGATGTGTTCCCACTCCAGTCTTTTAGTGGTAGAATATTTATTTAAATATTTTGTTTTATTTGTAAATACTGTACATTGTTTCTTCCAATTAGCAATAATTGGGCATAATGTCATTAGTTAGTCTTACTAATTAACATATTTTTCTTACTTTTAAAAATAGTAAAATTATTCTTTCCTGCTCCTGTCATATTGCATTGTCCTGTTTGAAGGGAAGGGTGCTGTAGATTATCTTTGATTGAAGCCCTAAGATTGATATGGGTGTGTTAATATTTAATATATGTGTCTGTTTTTATCTTAGTAATTGTTCGTGCCACCAAGACCTGGACATGCGCTTTGGGTTTAACTTATGTTCTGAAGAGATGGCTTTCCTGGGGAAAAGAAAGAGATATGTAGCAAGCGCTCTCAAAAATGTTTTTCACCTACCACATGATCTGCAGGATCAAGAAGTACGTGTGTGCTGAGGGGACAGAACTTGAATCTCTAGTGCTTTCATGTTCTCCTGTAAATGAGTGGTCAGCAAAACAGGCCACACATATCTACTGTGCAAGTACAAGCTTGTCCATGGGTCTTAAGTATGTTTGCTTCTGCTGGCAAGGTTTGTTATTGAAAACACTGGTTGCAGTCATCATGCTTCATTACTATCAATTTGGAATTTGTCATAGTTGAGGTGTGTTCATTCCCGCCATGCTGAGCTGTAACTGGCTTAGTTCAGAAATACTGAATACATTACACAGCAAAGATTTTCTTTCCCTTGTTCCAATTTCACCACTTTGTGACAGTTTAGGAAAAACATCTCTGAGTGCTTCTTATATCTTCCGTTCCTTGCAGTTTTGAAATTCCTTAAAATAAATATAATTTATTTTAAACTAACTTCAAGATAGAAGAATAACTGAGGATAGCTTAACAACAGTGGCTGTGAACTGAGTGTATATCTTCATGGGATTATCATGCAGATTTTCATACATTAGTAGTCAGTGTGTGAAATAAGAAGAGTGGTGGAGTGAGAGATGTAGAGACAATACATCATTGTTTCCACAGAAGCTTTCTTCTTATTCATCTGTGCCCGTATTTACCCTAGAGATGGGCAAGAACCCAGGTTTGGCTTAATCTCTGAACCCATGTTTATCCAAAGGGAAATAAGTGGCAGTAGCAGTTGTTGCTTGGTTTTGGAGTCTTTCCTTCTGAAAAGGGACCTGGGCTCTGAGATCAGGACCTGGGCTGGCTGTGGTGACCAGACCCCATTGCAGTTTGGGATGCAATGTTGAATGCTGTCAGTGTGGATGTCCCATCCTCCCTCTGCCCAACAGGTCCCCGTTGTGGCTATCATCACAACAGGCGGAGGACTGAAGTCAATGACAGGATTGTATGGCAGCCTCATGGGACTCAAGAAGTTAAATCTCCTGGACTGTATAACATACATCAGCGGGCTGTCCGGCACCACATGGTAAGCCAGCTCAAGCAGGAGGCCTGACCAAGCCTTTTGAGGGTCACACTGCTGCAGAAAGTAGCTTCTAAAAGCAGACAGGATTGGGAGATTTTCTTCAAACATCATATAAACAAATTTCTCAGTAACAGGCCATTAAATATTAGCTTGACTTGGTGCACACATTTTCTATAAGCAATTCTTTACTGTGTCTATCAACTCCATGTGTGTAGCATTTAGATGTGCATATGACAATTACACTCATCAAGATGATTTCTAGGTAAGTAGTTACTGTGGCTGTAACTTTGGATGCCCATAGCATCATGCCTCTTCCTTTCTCCACTGAAGTCCCAGCTGTTGCGGTTCCCATTAACTTCTGAGACTGGCTGTGATTTCTAACTGGAAAAAACTGCTGGATAGTGCACACTTACCCCTGCAACCTGCCAGTTTTTTGTTTCCCTGGCCAGTGTTATTCCCTGCTCACAGGACCTACGGCTGCCTAATGTCTGATTGTCCCATGTAGAAGAGATTGGTAAAATAGAGGGTGATGTTAAAACAAAGCATAGTGATATCATAAGATTAACACTAAGGTAATCAAAGCCAAGAGACAGCAGCTGATATGAATGAATTTAAGTTTCCAAAAAACAAGCTAAGAAAATTTGTTATACTTTTCTGCCTAATTTGTGCTTCACAAGTGTACCTGTGTTCACACCTAGCAGTTTTATCCCTTAAACTTCTGCCAGTTCTGCTTTAAAAAAAAAAGTCAAGAACAAAAACTCCACTCCATTCTTCAGGGCCATCTTTAAAAACAGTCACAGAAACTCTGGAGTGTTCATTCTGCTGAATGGAGTAGCTAAACCAGAGTATGTGTGAGCAGAAGGAAATGCCTAAATGTAAACCTCTGTTCTGAAAGCACAAAAATTTCAGTCTTTTTTTGCTCCTTTTGACTTTTGCTGTATGTATTGTCTTTCTCCAGGACCATGGCCAACTTATACAGAGATGCCTACTGGTCACAGAAGGACCTGGACTCACATATTGGTGAAGCCCAAAAACAAGCAACGAAGTGCAAGATGGGCTGTTTCTCTATGGATCGCATGAAGTACTACAACAAGCAGCTTTGCCAGCGGAAGGAAGAAGGATACAGGACATCTTTTATAGATCTTTGGGGTCTCATGATTGAGTACTTACTAAACGATGGGGTATGATGTTTATTCCATTTCTTAAAGAACCATGTGTTTTTCCCTAAGTGGATGGAGAGGAAACTAGTCCATCATTTCAGAGAATGTACCTCCAAGCAAAGGGGAATTCTCTGTGTTAGCAAAATACCAGATTTTAAAAACTCCTTTAATGGTTTGCCTAGAGAGAAATGCATCCTATATGCTAATAAATTAGGTTGTGGATGCAGCCATTTGAACTCTGGCTGCTATTTAAATGGAAGTGAAGGCAATCTTGGGAAATGCATCTAAGATGCAAATTACTCATGCAAAAAGAGTTGAAAATGCAAAGCAGAGTAATCTCAACAATGTGAAAACTGTATCAAGCAACCCTGAAACAGCTAGAATGTTCAGTGAATTGCATCCACTGGCAGGTAACTTGATCTGCAAGTACACTGGAGGCAAGTACCTATTTTACTTTTGCTCAGAAGCACTCCTCACATGGTTTAAGTGGTGCTAATTTTTTTAAGTGATTACAAATTTGCTTTTCTGTTACTTGAAGGAGTTTCTAGCCCTAGAGTACAACAGCCCACTTCCTTTTCTGCCCATCTGGATCACAGTTCCAGGATGTGTGCTTTGGCACTTGGAAAGTGGGAAAAGGTGAGTGGTTGAGGATTGAGCAGAAGTGTCCTCCAGCGGGGGCAGAAATGCTACAGTCGTTCAACCATTCATCAGACATTATTTTTATACAAGTGCATATATAGCATTATGTATATGTAAACAGAACATAAATGCATACAGAGAGGAATACTAGGAGTTAAACAAAGGTGTGAGCTAAACAGATGCCTCTCTTTCAACCTCAGATGGATGAGGTCCCCCTCACAATTTAACCAAACATTTTCCCTTTTGAGCAGTGCTGATTATTGCTGTGTAACCATTAACTCTCCCTAATTTTCCAGAACTAGCTGCTGCTAAATTTTTCAGTAGTTCATGAGATTTCATGTTTTTTATTAACCTCTTCAATGAGAATATGCTTTTTCAGAAAAGAAGCCAGGTGGCATGCAAATAATTTGCTGCTAAATTTCAGTCCTCTTGCAAGGCTGGACTGTGATAGCTGTTGTGTGATAGGAAATTAAGTATCGACATGGTCAAGGGCTTTCTTCAGATTCAGGAGAGCAAGAGTGGCTCACTACACTCCAGCCTAAAGATCAGCCCACCCCTCCTACTACTTGTCAGGGCAGTACTTCCTGGGAAGTATAGACATGTGTGCAGAAACAGTTGTCTCCCTCATCATCTTTTTGTGAATCCATGCACAAAGCCAGGCTGGAGCCTGGAAGCCTGGTCTGTGCTGATTGGTGGGGCTACCTGCAGTGCTCCATGTGATGGAGCTGCTGGGGTATGTCCTGCATGCTGGGAGTGGAGCTGCCCAGCTCCTCCAGCATCAGGACCAGTGAATTCACCACGTGTTGTTTCCATCTCCTCTAATGTAACACTTTCTTCAAAAACAGAAAGACCCCCACAAGCTTTCAGAACAGCAAGAAGCACTGTGTGATGGCCAGAATCCACTGCCCATCTATGTGTCAGTCTGTGTCCGGGACAGTTACAGCACCAATGATTTCAAAGGTAAGGGTGTTGTTTCAGATCCTTTGAGGCTGAAATTGGCAGCTGAATTCCTGTCATCACTCTTCTCTTCTTGGTAGCAGTTGGAGAAAACAATCCTGATGTGTTAGTTGCTTTTTGGAGAAATAACCATCACCTCCATGCCTTACAATTTTAGTACAAGGGTTTTGGGGAGCAGCATTTCACTGTCTAGACATACACAGTAGAAATTCTGCCAGAAAGCCCATTTTTAAAGTATTATCACATCCGCCTAGAATGAGAAGTATTGGAATTATCCGAGAATTGCTTTTTCTCAATGGCCAAGTGTTGTTTCAATATGAAGTATGACCACATAGTTATGGTACAGTTTGGGAAGGCTTCCAACTTTCCAGTCTCTCAACTGAATCTGTTGTTTTTCTTGTTGTTCTTTTTTTTTTTTTTTGTGTTTTTTTCCTGTGGAGAATCAGATGGAGGAGAAGGGGAAGAGGAAAATTCAGATCAAATTTTTTATTGTTGAGGCAAGAAAATGAACCATTTCTGAACTAAAATGAAATTACGGTCCATGACATTTCTGTCCCAGTTTTCACTCACACTGCAGTTGTATCAGACAACTGCACTTCACTTGGAGAGGATATCCAAGAAAGTCAAGAACTAGTTCTGTCTCCATTAGTACCACACATAGAGAGTATAATTGATCTTAAGTTATGAGTGAGGCTTTGCAAAGGCAACCTATTAAACATAACTCAGACCAGTGTATACCTGAGCTTCCCCGCTCCACGCACCTGTCTGGGAATCCTCTAAGTGTCTCATTGTGGCTGTATTGCAGAGTGGGTGGAGTTCACTCCGTACGAGGTGGGACTTCTGAAGTACGGCACGTTCATTCGCACGGAGCATTTCGGAAGCGAGTTCTTCATGGGCCGCTTATTAAAAAAGCTCCCCGAATCCCGCATCTGCTACCTGCAAGGTGATGTATAGCGTTGTCCTGGCACAGAGGCACTTTGGAGGGGTGGAATGCTGTTAGCCAGTGGGTAGATGGTTCTGTCCTAACATACTGAACACTGCCTGCTGGGAAATAGGAGTGGTAGTTTATCCAAAAGAATACAGTGGAAAAACCATTTTTTCAGTTCAATTTTTTCAGTTTCTTGTCACTGTCTTGGTAGATGAGTTGTCTGTGTCTTAGAGATGGAATAGGTGAGGCTCCTTAATTCTTTCATTGTACATAGTAGCTCCCACTTCTTTGGTTATTCTTCTGATTCCTCTCTGAACTTTAACTTAAGTCCAATTGTGATAGTCAGATTTAAATTTACAATGACTGGTGAAATGGTGGCACTCTGTTTTGTCAACAAAGCCACCAGTGCCCCCGTGGGGAGGCAGAGAGGGGCAATCCCAGATGGAGAAAAGAGTGCACAGTGAAGCTGGAGCCCACTGCATGTATAAGCCTTTACAAGCTGTGGTGTGAGATCTTGTCTTACAAAACAAACATCTGAAAAGCCAGTTCATCCCCTTGTGAAACAATTCAGGGTGTTTGAAAGAGTTACTCATCAGCGTAAGTGCAGAAAAAGATAAGCTGGAGAAAGGAAGATGGGGATGGAAAGGAGTGTTTGTGATGTATGTTTTATCTGAATTCTTTATTTTGCCTCTTGAGCGAGTGGGTCTTTTTTCTCATTTACTTGTCTCACATTCTTTTTTTTCTTTACCATGTGGCAGAGCCATGTAGTAGGTTAGGCACAAAGCTGATGGTAGCATGACCTGAAACAATGACATAGAAAGTTAAGAGGAATTTAACAGAATGGAAGTTTAGAAATATTTGCATTAAGCCCATTAAAAAATTAAGCCAGGAGGTTAAAATAGAAGAAAAAGGGCATTTTCTTGTTAAAATGTGTCCTTGTGTTCACTAATTCCTTTTATAGGTATGTGGAGCAGTATATTTTCTGTGAACCTGTTACAAATATGGGGACTGTCCCACAGTTCAGAGGACTTCTGGAAGAGATGGACACAAGACAGAATAGAAGAAGTTGGTGAGAACTTATTAAGCCTTTCATTTATGGTCATTTATTTTCCTGTATGGCTTTTGGTATCATCTTGTCAACTTTGCTGAAGCTGGCATCATAGGATCTTACTAAGAGATAGCGACTTCTCCTCACACTGTCTAGACTAAGAGGAAGAGAGTAATCAGGGAATGGCTGCTGTAATTACAACACTTACTAAAGCTCTACTGGTTCCTTCAGAGGACATTTTAGAGGGGTCAGACATTTCTCAGGAAGTGTTTTGGCATTACCATTCTGACTTACCCATACAGAACCAAGAACCAATGGCAGAGAATATGGTAATTTTTACTGCCTATGTGGAGAATAAACCTTAATATCAATTGGTTAATCAATATTTCCTGTGTTTTTATTTTATTACTCAGTACAGTAATTACTGCATTGGATTCATATGGACACAAAGATAAATGAGGCCCGGAGGGTATTTTCTGAAGCAATACAGAAACTGTGATTTTATTGCTAAATCACTTAATATGATAGTAACTATAATTACAGACATCCTGAAAAATACAGAAATACATCTGTGCAATCATGGAAACTACCAAGTCTTTCCTGCTGCACTCTCAGCCTCTTGGGCTGGCAAAGCAGATTGTCATTTCTAGAAACCACACCTTGTGCCATTTCTGCTTTTCACTCACATGCCATCTACCCACCCCCTAAACTACCCATAGTTTCTGAATATGAATGTATGCCGCAGGTTTTCCTGGGGTGCTCTCACTCTGCTGATTAAGTATATGCTCATGTAGTGATTATTGGGTAGCAGCTGTTACTGTTGCAATAGACCCTGTGGTTGCTGTTGTTGCCCATCTGACTAAGCAGTAGCATGTTCATCAGCCCCCTTTTCTCCATGCTTGCCTCTGTTTCACGCTGTCTTCCTGTGAGGATATTTAACTTCTGACTGAACATTTTCTGCATTGCTCCATTTCCTTGAAGTGTCCTTTTTCCAAGACTAAAGATTGCTTCTGATGAACAGTCTTCAGGCCAAAGCTTAAGACCATCAGCAGAGCTTTGTCCAGCAGCCATTCCTTTCCTTCAGAAGAGTTTGTGTGTGCTTAGTGAATCATCCAAGAATAGCCCCTGAGAACTCCTTTGTGCCAGGGCAACCAACAGGGAATATTACCTGACAAGCAGTTCACCACTTTTTCTCGCCTCCTCTAGATGAAGACCCAGTGTTGCCCACAAGACCCCATGAGCTGAGGACTCGCATGTACACACCCCCTGGCCCCCTGTCCAGTGCCCTTCGGGGAGCACTGACCGATCGCTTCTCCGTCGCCCAGCACCACAATTTCCTGAAGGGCTACCAGCTGCATAACAACTACATGGAGAACCAGCACTTCTGTCGGTGGAAAGGTAATGGTGACTAATATTTAACTGGCATAATTTTTGGGTAGTTTTGGGGTGGGGAATTTAGGAAAGAAGCCTGTTGGGCTTGGCAGGGGATAAAAATCCTCCTGAGAGAACATTTATTTTCTGAATGGAGAGAAGACGCTAAGACTTCGGTGTTGCCAGGTGTTTAAGACTTAGTGTTTGTATTCATTTGCTTCAGCTGAGACCTCTGCAGTCCAGACTGAGAGGGTAGACTTGAAGCTGACAGAACCAAATGTAAATTGGCAGAGAGGAGAGTGAACATGGGAGGCTTAATTTGGCAAGATTGTACCTCTAACTTCAGAGGCACCTGAAATATCCAAGAAAATATCACCAATAAGAGAAAACTGGAAAGGAATGGGGCTTTCTAGTCAAAAGAAGAGGGGACTGAGTGGGAGGCATAAGTCCAAATGTATAAGGATTGAAAATATTTCATTCTCCAAATCAATGTCAGAGAGAAGATGAAATAATGACTGAAACGAAGCAAGGCAGATTTAGGTTAATTATTAGATGTAGCTTACTGGTACTACAAGTGTGACATGTTAATGGAATATATGTGTGGAAACTCAACACAGATTTTTCAGAACAGGAGCTTAGGTGTTTTGCAGTCCTTCTCATGCCTGTTTGATTATCTAGTAGTGTGGCAATTAAATTAAACCAGGCCTCTGGAATGGTCAGTTCCACCTCACACTTCTTTTTCCAGTCAAAATACCCACAGATCTATTCTTATTCAAAAAATACTTTTCTTTTAGACACTGTGTTAGACTCACGTCCCAACCAGCTGATGCAAAATCCTGATCATCTGGGCATGATAGATGCTGGATTTTTCATCAATACCAGCAGTGCACCCCTTTTAAGGCCACAGAGAGAAGTGGATGTCATCTTATATCTAAGTTATACTACTGGATCACATACATCGGTGAGGACATTCTTGTTACCATGTGTTGTCTCTACTTTTAATTGTAAATGCCCAGCCTGTAGCATCCACAACTAGTTTTATCAGCTGTCCAGTTTATAACATATGCATTCCCCTATATTTTTCACTGTAGTGACTAATACTGTTCCTATTTCTTCCTGCCGTTCCCGGACTCTTTCTTGCTGGTTTATGAACATGTTGAATTATTCAAGGAGGTGTCAGCATGGTCTCTTCCGGAATGATGGGAGGAGCCTCTTCTGCTTTATGCTGAATCAAGCAGGCTTCCAGACCCTGCGCGGGAATATTCATAAAGATGAGGAAGTGATTTCTTCTGACTCAAGTTAGAATATAAAAAGGGTTAAGTGGATATCAGCAGCAGATGATTTCTGGGCTGTAAAATTCAGTGATGAGCATCTTCCTGCAGAAACCCCATTTCATGGAGATAGAGTTAATTAGCTGTCTATAAGGGCTGGCAGAAAAGAAGTTTGGGTCTTTTTATGTCAGAAACTGAGATTAGTTGAAAACTCACTATTAAGCACTTCGGCCTGCTTAAGTAGAATTACATTTTGAGAATGAGACCAGCTGTGCTACTGCTAATAAGCTGTATGTTGCATGAGACAGTTGTAATTAAATTTTATTTCAGCCTCATTCATTGTCTAAATAAAACTTATAAAAAAGGCTGCTACAATTTTAAGTACTTTAGAAGAAACCTTTTTCTGCTTGATAGTGTTCACTATTAGATGCTGCAGAATAAATAACACAGTGCATATTAGGACGTTATATTTTATTAAACATTTCAGGGAAAAGATATAGCATAGCCCAGTACTTCGGGCTTTCTCAGTAGAACATCAGTCTCTCTGTGTCATAATGCCTACACAGGCAGAGCCATAATTGCACATTCAAACTTAACTTTTTTATCTCCTGCCTTCCAAGCACATAATAAGATACCTTAAACATTTTCTTGCTGTGATTTTCTTTTCTAGTAAATTCTACACAATGTATTAACACAGGCTCTTTCATTTGCTGAAAGTCATGCTTTACCCCAAACTTCTGCAAATTGCTTCAATTTTTAAACAAAAGCAATGTCCTGGGTGAATTCTTTAATTCTGAAATTGTGTTTACAGCTTGTGATTAGCAATGTGGTTACTATGTGTAGTAATTATGTGTAGAGTAACCCTTGATAAGAAGTAACTTACCCTATGGATTTGAGTCACTAAACCTTAATAGTAGATGACAATTTGGGGTCTTTAGACAACGAAGTTGATTTCCAATGCTGACCATTTTCATGATCCTCCAGTCTCTAGATAAGGCATGTAAATACTACTCAGAGCAGAAAATCCCATTCCCAACAATTTCTTTGACTGATGAAGATAAGAAAAATCTGAAGGAGTGCTACGTCTTCCAAGATTCAGATTTGCCAGGATGCCCAATTGTGATTTTTCTTCCCCTTGTGAACGATACCTTCCAAGAGTACAAAGCACCTGGTAAGTTACAAGTAGTGGCAAAGCATTAAACAAAAGACACCACTGCTTCCCTGACTCGGACAGAGCCTCCTTCTTTGCTGCTGGCCATCTTTGCTGGCTGGGTTCATGGGGGAACACTTTAGCTACTTAAACTTGTTTTCCCCATCCCTGCCAAAGCTATTATGTTCACTCATGTCTTCCTTGTGGCCCTAAAAGAAGAGGCACGGCCCATATCTTCTGGATGTTTACCTTCACCTCTCTCCCATTTGTTACTTGAAGTGTTCCTACCTGATTGCAAAAGCTTTTTTGCTGTGCAAAGTATAGCTCTCTCAGATTATTTCCCCCTGCATATATTATCTGTTGTCTGGGTATTTAATTCTACACTTGAGGGACCATAGTGTTGCATACAAGTGGTGAGGGAGCAAGAACCTGCCTTTCATGCTGAACTCCTGCAATGTTAAGATCAGTGTACAGCATCAGCCCAGGGATCATTTTTGACTGTGCTGTGTTCAGGGCCTGTCACTCTTTTTCTGCCAGGCCACCTGCTTTGTATTGCTCTTCTTTACTGCAGGTTAGCAGAATGCATTTGCTCTGCTCCTTGGTAGCAGGGAGGTTAAGCCCAAAATTCTACTGTTGTGGAATTTGCATGACACAAGGAACAGAAAGGCAGAGATGGATCCTGTTGGCAGGTGCCCTGCACCGTATTCAGCATTGCAGGAACTCTTGGTTTCCACGTTTCTACTGCTCCTTTCTCACTTAAATTCTATTCTCTTATGAGCAATTAATCTTCCTCAGCTGAGGTTCATAGAAATCCCAGCTGCTCAGGGTAAGACTTGCAGTGCATTGACAGTGGCTTTTGGAGTGCTCTTGCAGGCTGACATCCTTGCCTGATCCATGGCTTTAATGAGACAGATGTTTCTGAGTAAGCTGCAGATGAATATTACAATGCCATCCCTCACTTCTCCCTCGTGCCCTCCTCACTTCAGACCCACAATGTTCTCTTGAATAGGGTGGTGATATATGACCTGCATTGTGCGTTTAAACCCTATGAATTTTCTTCAGGAGAAAAGTCCCGCTCTTTGAGCTTTTGTGGACAGTGACACTGATTGAGATAAACATTGTGTCACAGCAACAACTCTTTTCCAACAGGTGTCAAGCGCTGTTGCTCAGAGATGGAGGGAGGCCAACTTGATTTGACCAGCTGCGCTTCCCCCTACTGCATGTTCTCAGTCAGATACACCGAAGAGAACTACCACAAGCTGCTGAATCTCAGCGAGTACAACATCCTCAACAACTCTCAGATGATTATGCAGGCCTTGCAGACAGCGATGCAAAGGAGAAGGCAGAAAATGTGCTGATCAACCGTCCAACTGCCCTTATCTTCTCAGAGGGGTTTTTCATGCTCTAGGACCCAGAAAGGACATAGCTTTTTCAAACACTGGCCATTCTGCACTACAGAAACTACCCCAGCTGGTGCAGTGGTTTGCTGGGGTTTTTCCATTCCCAAGAAGTGGTCTCTATAAGCAAAGACATTGTGTGGGAAATTTTTACATAAGTTTTGTTCCATAAATTAAGGTTGTCTGTAGAACATTCTTTGCCTAAAATACTGGTTAGATTTTTTGAATAGCATGATTTTAAGCCTAACTTATTATAATACATGACATAAAGGAAAATAATTTTTTACCACCACAATGCTACAGTTATACAATCCAGCCAACACACCTACAGGCCATAAGAAGGGAGTATAACCTTCTGCTCCCACAGTTCTGCTTTGTGGAACACAAGGTGCAACCAGCCCTGGAAAACAAAGAGGACCTGAAACACAACTGGAAGCTGGTATTGGATCCCTGGGTGAATTCTGTTTCACAAGCATCCCAAAGAGCAGCCACAAGGGCTGGAAATGTAAGAGGGATGAGTGTGTGCACACAACCAGCACCATGATTCGCATCCACATCCTGAGCTCTCTTGGGCTGTGAATGAATCATATGTGATGGGAAGGAGCAACTTAGGAGGAAGTGGCATAAGACTTTTCACATAAAAATTTTTTTTTAAAGCAAAGGGTATAATTTGGGCACATCAAAGTTCCCTGTTAATTTATGTCAGTTTTAATTGGTTTGTACTGAGACAGTATATAAAACCTCAGCGCTTTAATTTGAAGCTTTCAAAATTAAACACCCTGGATCTTTTTTTCCCTGTTGAGTTATTTCTCATAATAAAATACCATTCTTAAATTGAAAAAAAAAAAAGTACTTGAAAATATTTTACTTCCAATAGACAATGAAAACTTTGCTGTCTTACTCCATGAAAACAGTTTAGGTCATATGCCTATCAATAGAAATTCTTATTTTTTTAGTTCTGCCTGTACAAACTGAGCAGAAGTGAGTCTGTAGCTGCAACAAGTAAAACATCTCAAAACCATCTTAAAACAATCTGAGGACCATGCGTGGGATCTAGCACAAAACCACCAATTACATTTGTTTGGGCTTGCATTTTTAAACTTCCTTCATTTTCCATTTTATTGAAAGTGCGTTTTTTAAACTGTTTTGAACTGTGCTGAGGGTGAGCTGTAAAAATTATAAATTCATAACAACTTTTGTATTCCAGGAGCAAGTCAAATTGAAAACACACTTTATTAATAAGTTTTATGTCCTAAAGGCAACTGGGAAAATTTTGAACAAAGAGTCTATTCAGTTAGAAAAAATGTATCAACTAGATATTATAATGTGGGACTAAAATAAACCAGGGAAAATGCTTGGGTAAGTTGAAACATTTCATGTTAATATTTTACAAAACATCTTTGTTTTGAAACATAACGTCTTTTTAATAGACTGCCTACCTCGTCAGCCCAGGGAACCCAACCTGAAAATAACAGGTTTCATTCACAGCCAAATAACATATTTGGCTTGTTACAGAATGATGCTCTGAGGATTTTCATTTTAGCAAGGAGAGATGACAAATTATCTTTACAAATTGGTTCACGATGACTTTTCCAACACTTTAGTCATTTATTATATCAAAACAAAACTTGCGTTTTTGTGCAACTGTAGCCTAATGTTGCAAGCCTAAAGATCACAGCATAAACATTAACGTTTGAAACCCTTTAGGTTTTGAACAACTATGCACTTCTACTGATATTTTTTTGTTTGTTTGTTCTGTGGTAGTTTCACTAGTCATGATCAGAAATATGATGCTATGTGCTCTAAATATAATCCTGGGAACTGCCTCCCTTTTTACCTGAAAACCCTGCTGTGAAAAAAAACATAGTTTTTAGCCATAAACTCATGCCGCCTCCGTTCTGACGAAATGTTATTTACATGTAAAAATTTTGTGTATACACTACCAGACAATAAAGGCTTGTTTGCAAAATGAGCATTCTGCCTTGCTCCACAGATTCAGGCATTTCAGTAATATGTTTCAGGTTCACAGTGTGTTCCTTGTTCCTGGAAAACAAAACCGTTTTTATCTCTACAAAGAGCATACCAAATACTTGCTGTGGGTATCATGGATAAAGGAATGTCTCAGAGACAGATTGCAGGAGCAGAGAGTGAGCCATGGTCCCTTCCTCCTGCAAGGGCTGTCTCTGATATGAATTGCAAATGCTGTTCATGAAAATGAGAGTTTTTTGGCCACTGGCACTGTGGGAGTGAAAGCCTCAGAGGCCCTGTCCTGGTGGACAGTCCGGTTTATAGCTTTGCCCTCCAAGATCTTATAGTAAAGCACTCTCTTTAAACAGGACTGACAGATGCTAATGCTGCCAATTTTCTGTGACCTAATGAAAAATGCATTTCATCAAGCTACATCATTGCAGCTGGCACACAGAGGAAACATGCCATGTGTGTAGATACAACCTTTCATGGTGTTACGAAATACCATAGCCTATGGCAAAAATTTATTCTACCAAATTGGCTGTGATGACTGTTGATATTATTTCGCGTGGGAATGTGCAAAAGGGGACCTGTGCTGGCCTATGGTGATCTTTGACCGGTAAGCTCAAGAGTGCTCAGGGAATGAGCACCTTTTTGCTCATAGACGATGTACTGGGGAAGCAGGAAAGCCAAAGGAATCCCTTTCCCCAGAAAGTTTGATCTGTTCTGATCTGTGGATGATGCAACAGTCTTTGGCTGCCTTTTCTAATTCTCTTCGAGTGAGCTGTGAGGCGTGCCAGTTCCGATGGCACAGGGGTCAGGGACAGGTGTCCTGCCCCAAGCAGTGGTGTCACAGCTGTGCCGGGGACTTTGGGGAGGGCAGCGTGAGGTCAGGGCTGAGTTTTGCATCTGGCTGGCAGGTTTCGTTGAGTCAGACAGGGACACTTAAATGCAGCTAGTTTGCAGCCAGAGTCAGTCTGAGCTGGCAAACCATGCAGAAATATTCATGGGGGTGGAGCTTAGCTAAGGAAAGTCATTGCTTCAGGACTCCACATCTAGACACAAAAATAATACTAACAAGCCACAGGAAAGAAGAGGGAAGGAATACAATGACTTGGGGAGATACTCAGCCCTGCTGGACCTTGGCTGAGTAGATATAAACCACCATATGAGTATGCTGCTCTGATGCCTAGACCTGGGATTATAGGCGCATGTGGTTCAGAAAGCCTTAAACTGTTTTTTGCAATAACCAGGTTAGTCTGAGAGTGATAGTGTAGTGTCTCTCTTTTTTTTTTTTCTCATTAGCTGTTTTGTTGTATCTGCTTACTGTCACAGTTAACCTAAATTCAATTTATATACTGTTGCTCTATCTTATTACAGAGTATGTATTTCTGTGGGCTTTGAGGTCTTGCTAAGTTGAAAGTTCAGTGCTTAGGTAAGAGGGCATCCTTCTCTAATGTTTAGTTATAAACCTGCCATTGGCCAGTATAGAGTAAAGTGACTCAAACACAATACTTCCACCTGCTATATAGGCAAAGGTATTTTTTCCTACTTATTTGACCACAGGATTCAGCTTCCTACCATAAGAAAATGGGAGGGGAGTAACTGGTTTTAAGAAACCAGTCAGAGGTGGGGCTCTGAGTCAGTTTATAAAATAGTTGCTCGCCTGCATATGAGACATTTTGAGCTACTGTTGTCTGTGGAAGCTGGGAGATGTGAGATTGCATTGCCGCAGATAACACTGGACGTGTGTGTGAAGGCGATCACAATGGACCAAGACGGCATTTTGTCCCAGGTAAGAAGGGTGCAGAGCAAGCAAGGCATCTGGGATCTTAAGTGGTTGTGCTGCATGTAAGGCAAAGATGATACTACTTTCTTGACCTACCATTGACTATGATGACTCTACACAGGATGAAGAAAGTCAAGGCTTCAAGACCTCAACATCAAAACTTTAAAAATTATAGTAAACCACAAATGCAAGCTACTTGTGGAGCAAGAGCTTATTTACAAGGGGAGCATTTTGAATATTTAGGGGGTTTATTCATTTCAGAGACACTATATATGCAACTTTAGAATAAGTATTAAATAACGTGGAGGTGTACTTCAAGGTGAAAGATTAATGACAGGGTGTGTTTATGGGAGACAGTTTTGCTGTTCCTTTAACAGCCAGGGCCCGGACCTGTTTCCCCTCCCCGTGTGTCATGAAGGGTGGGCCTTACCTGGCTGCTACGCCTCTGCTCAGTCTTACTGGGGCAAGCACAGCCCAGGCAATGGCACCGAGCACCACAGGAAACCCCAGTTCCTGCCAAGGCTCTGCAGCCAGCACTGACCATGGGCTCCCTGTCCCTGTGGCTCTGAAGTTCTTAATTCCCATTGAGGATTGCCTTTAAGAGACATGATGGTTTTTCCAGGGATAAGGTTGGCCCTTCTTGTTCCAGGACCTGATCTCTAAAACCTCTCAACAAGGAGACAGAACTATGCAGCTGAATCCTGATGGGAAACAGAAGACTTCTCTTACAAAGGTACCACAAAGGAAAATTTCAAAAGGAAACCGTAAAGGGGACTTTCCTCCTGGGTGGAGGCTGGGTGAAAACAGATAGGGTTCAGCATCTGCCAAACAATGCAATTAGCTACTGTAACTCATCCAGCTCTCTCCATGGAACACTGTCTTGCTTATCATTTTGATCATTCCACTTGCACAGTCTTGCTTCATGTTAAATTCCTAGTATGGTTTCCTGTCCTTGACACATGAGGAGCAATATATTTAAACAAGACTAATATCTTTAAAAGGATGGGTTTCAATAGGCTTTCTCTACATATGTCTTGCTAAAGCATAAGGATAAGTTTACTGCCAGCGTAGATAGCAAGAGCTGGGAAATTATGTCATTTATTTTCACTATAGTATGGCAGAATCGTAAAGTGGATTTTCAGCACCTGATTTCCTGAATTAATCCTCCTTCTGGCCTCTAGTAAAAACTAATAGATTCCCAGGAGCCTTCAGACATGAAATCTCTCCTCTAGGAAATGAGAGGACTAGATGTGCTAGAAAAGTTTTTTACCCTTTCTCCCTCTAGTTTGAAGCCATTTAGTAGTAATTAGGAACTCCCTCTTGTTCTGTTTGAGCAACAGGTGCTGTGCTCACAGCTTAAGGAACAGCCAACCTTTTCTTGCTTAGCTGAATGGAAAACCGAAAGATGAGAAAATACATCCTGAAATACAACTCTCTACACTTCAGAGGTCACAGCAATTTCCGAAGAACACACCAAACACCTCAAATTTTTTAGGCAAAACTCACAAAGCCGACAGGATTTTGGTCATTTGTTATTTATAGCTCTTTGATGTCGAAGCCAAGGCTCCTTGGTTGTGACAGGGCACCTCCACATACCTGAGTATTTTATTCAATCTGCACTGCCTTCTTGGCACATTGGGATCACCACAAAGGTGGCTTCAGGGAATCTGATCCATGAAATTGAGTTAAGCCCTTCCAGGAATTGCCTTCTCCAAAGCCAGCCACTGGCAGCATCAGTTATTGGTTCTGTAACTACTGAGCACTTTCTGTACCTGCCTCATTTCTGTGCCTTTAGGAGTTAGGTTTTAGACATGAATTCAAGTGCCCTTGGTGGTCTGATCCACAGCTACTCTTGGGACGCTTTGCAGTGGTTTGACACCCTTGATTTGCACATCCAGTAACCTGCTGTGCAGCTGAACAGCATGAATGTTCTTGGTGCCTTTTCCTAGAATGGGATACTTTTGTTACCCGGAGGCTGATTTTACCTGTTTCTTTATTAGACTACTTGCTAACTGCCCCCAGTCTCAACAACATGTATTCATTAGCCCTGGTTGCTTGCATTGATACACTCAGGTTTAACGTTTGGAGAGACATTACATGGACATATATTCCATTAAGCCTATGAACACTGATGCACTTGACTTTTTATGATATTAACACAGTACATACCAAATTGTTCTGCTCAGACAGTCCAACTAAAAGTTTTGCTCTCCTTTCCTGGAGTACCTACAGAAAGAAGTGTCACACTTCTTTCTCAGTGGGTTTAATAAGGTCAGTGTCATGCTAATGTCACTTCAGGGCTGGCAACGGTCTTTCATAGTCATTTTGCAATATAGGTGGAGTCTTTACCTGTCCATGGCCCTGTAGTTCTGCTAAGTGCCTTTTAGGTCTTTTGGAGCAAACATTTCCGGCTGATTTATATCCCAGCATGTTGTGTCTTTTCCCTCCATCTCCATGATGGTAGAAATAAACGGTTATGTGGAAGTTATTTATTTGTTTATCTCATAGTAAAGGGAGAGGAGATATGAACTCAGGTTTCACTCCAATACGAGAGCAGAACAGCAATATGAGAGGCTAAGAAGCCATGCAAGAGGTCAGAAAAATGGGCTAATATGAAAGAGAGAAGCCAAAGGGAACAAACAAGAATTTCTTATCAAGTGTAAAACATTGTTTACACTTCTTATGCAAAACAGTGCAAAGAAGCTCGAGATGTGAAGAGTTTACATACTTCAAAACTAGAGATAAACTTCTCACAAGAAAAAGCCAGAGGTGACCTTAATTCAAAAGGGCGGCTGCATTCCTGTAAATGAAAAACACATGCATAGTAAGTAGCATGGTGGAAGTGCAAAGCAGCAATCTCTTTCTCTGATCTTAAAACCTGGTTTGGGATCAGAGGTCAGCATTTAACTCTGCGGAGTACTGTACATTTAAAAGAGCAGGAATATGAGAAAATCATATCCCATAACCCAGGAGACCAAATATATGTAATGACTGGATAGGAGGCAGTCATCACAATAATAATTTTATCACTTGAAAAAGGTCTGAAGCATCTCTTCATTTTCTACCTTGAAAATTTAAAAAATAAGTCTTTTCCCAAGCTGGGACTGAGTCTTAGCACTTCGTGCAGTCAGATTTTAGATAAGAAACAAATAGATGCTCTAATAAGATAAATCCTCATATCATGCTACAGAAGAAAAGAAGTATTTCAGTCTAGTACTTGATTTAGATGCTAGCAGGAAAATAAATGTATTGGCCATTTCACGTAGAAAATTCAACTAAATTGTTCCTGAGTTGGGTGTTTATCTCTCTTGATCACTTCTATCTTCTAAATATGGTATCTAACTTTTAGCACTCATTCCTGTCTTTTGTATGTTTGTTTTTCTCCCTGCAGATAGAATCCTCTCTGTGTTACTTACTGACTGTAAGAGTTGTAAGAGCAAGAAATATCCACCAGACAGATGTCTGTAAGTATCTGCAATGCTCTATATGGTCCCTGTCACCCCCATGGGCTAATAGCAAGTGCTGCTCCAAGAAAAAGTGCTTTCTAGATCTCTTCCATGAATGGAGAAATTTCTGTCGTTGGTGTGCTGGTTCCAGCAATGAACACAGAGCGTCTTGCCCTTTGCATCAGCCCTTGTTCTGTGCAGAGGTAACCCCAGAAGGTCACAGCTGTGCCTATCACACACATTTCTCTGTGTCCCCAAAGGGAGCAGTAAAAGCTCTGCAGTCTGTTGAAAGCAAAAAATGGGGAAAGATCTCCCATATTTTCCTCTGGAGCATATTTATGTAACAAAGAACAAAAATTGGTTGCAGTAATTGAGTAAATACTGAAAGCTGAGTGGTCTTATCTCAAATTTAGCTTGTACTCAAAGCTTTCTCAATGCTAAGTAATCCAAACTACCATACCTTAATTCTCTGTGTCCCGGCATTCCCAGAAAAAAGCCCATTAGATGTTGTTACATTTTGTAGCTCCTCTTATGCTGGCCTGGAACTAAAATACAATAAAAGATTGCATTTTTACTTATGCAGAAATCAGAAAGCTTTTTTTTAATGTTCTATTTGGCTAAAAGAGAAGACATCACTTTGTTTCCTTAATGCTTCCTGCATTTGTCCTGGATTTTTTTTATCCTTGGCTAAACTGATTTTTGATGACATAGAAGGAGGCAAAAATCCTTCACGTTTAATTTATTTATTACATTTCTGATCACATTTATTTAAAGAGTCATGTCATCCTTCTTTTTTCTCCATTCCTCCTACCTTAATGGTAATGTTTATGTTGAACAAATATGCCAATATGTATCATAGTGTCTCTCTTTGAAAACAAAACTTCATGTTGTTCAATTCATTCTTTCTTCTCATTTTATGCTTATTTTAGATGTGTTTGTATTTTTAACATACAGTGAGCCATACTGATTGCTATGTGAGCCTGTGGCTGCCAACTGCTTCAAATGACAAATTTCAGACTAAAGCCATCAAGAACTGCAAAGATCCAGTGTGGAACGAAACCTTCTACTTCAGGATCCAGAGTCAGGTCAAGGTACTGAACTGGGACTTTTCTGGTAACTGACCTAGTGAGAAACTGAGAAGTTTTATCCTTTTGCAAAGGGACATAAGCAATTTTCTCAAGAGGCAAGGAAAGATGCAGAAAGATGTGAGAATAACTCATATCCTCATGATGGTTTGCCATGCCATGAAAGACGATTGTCTCTCTCAGCCATGGGTAGAACATGGCATTTGAAATGTCTGTGATTTCCTCTCATTCCACCTCATAGGCTGGTGCCAATATGCAGTTGATTTCCTCTCCACTTCCTTCCCTTCCTGTTCTTTTTCTTTATGTCCTCCCACTTCTCAGAGCAGCTGACTAAAACAGTTCTCCCCAGGATCTCCAGCTTCGAATAAAACTTGACACATTTCCAAACTCCGTTCCTTCCTTCCCCAGAATGTGCTGGAGATGGCACTCTATGATAAGGACGTGGTTACTCAGGATGACCACCTCTTCACAGTGTACTTCGACATAGCCAAACTTTCCCTGGGAGAGGAAGTCTTTATGCACTTCAAGTGTGATTCACAGGTGAGGTCTGAAATAAGAAATGGAACAGCTTGGTAAGAATGTGTTTGTTAGGTTTTCTGTCTAAAATGTTTTTTGTAAAATTTTGCCTTTTTTTCCTTCTTGCATGTCAGCTGCACATCCACATAAAAATAAGTTGTTTTTCTCTCTGACATGGGAAAACCTCTTCACACCTGGATCTGCAGGCACACTGAAGGCTTTGGTGTTGGCCAAAAAGGCTCACAAATTTCAGGTGTCTTGGCAAAATTGTCACTCAGCTGAGCCTGCCGCCATCGAGGGTCGAGGAGGGCGTCCATGCCAGTACCTGATGCTTTTGTCATAACTTATTACTTTGTCTAATAATTAGGAAGTAAAAACTCCGTGATCAGAATTTTTGAAATGTCAAACCAGACTAGTTGCTAATTATGGACTGTGGCATGGGTGTTGAAATAAAGTCTAAGTCATGCCACCCAACTTCGCAGCAAGAAATAATCCTATTTTGAATGTCTAGGGAGACTGAAAGTTGTACATCCCACCTCCCAGTATGTTCTATCATTCTCCTTTTCCAGTTCCCTTCCAGTTTCTTGTGCATCTGTTGTGCACCATTCAGTTGAGGAATTACCTTATGTACACACACCCAAGCTCCACACTGCAGTTCATTGTCTTTAAATGCCTTATTTGACAATTTCATTTCTTGCAAAATACCAAAGCAGTGTGTGGACTTCCACTAAGCTCCTGTGAAATTAAAACTTTGACTAGTTGTAACCCAGCTGATCACTTTGAGTGGTTACAGGTGCCATATCCAAGCCTTTTCCTATTGTGTTTGCACAGCTCCATCAGTTAGAGCTCATACTCTTCAAGCCTTTGCAAACTTTTTTGTCCTATATTATTAACTTTCTGGTGTCTTTAATTCAGTGGGTAATTTGAGCAATTAAGTAGCCTACAGCATGATCTCACTTCACTGTTCATCATCCCTTCTGTCTTCACTTTTGTTTTTCTTCTTGCCTGTGTTTTCTTTTCCCTCTGGATTATACTCTTTTTCACCACTTCACAGATCAGGCCTTAATGTCAAATTTACATTTGACATTACCTGTCCCAATGCCCTCAACTTGTTGCCAGACAAAGAGGTTTTCCTCTTCCACAGCTGCTTTGCATGTCACCATTTCTCCTCTTGACACCAGAAGGCTTTGACTCTCCCCTTCAGCAGATCCCCTTTCTCTTTGCTGGCAGACTTGGAATGAGACAACATCTCCTCCTAGGTCTGTCCCTTAGGCCCCAGCAGAAGCAGGCAAGCCAAACAATTTCTGTATTAAAAACTGCTATGACAGCCATCCACAAGCTTCTATCAGTAAAGAATCCTGAGGCTCGAGACACACAGATGTGAGATGGTGTGGGCCTCTATTTTAAATGCTCTGCCTGTCACAAACAGTGCATGCATACCTAGATTGTGAGAATGAGAACTTGCATTATGAGAACTGCCAGTAAACTGATACCAAAAACATTTTCCTTTCTTTATTTTCCAGAGACAAGAGGAGTTGGAGGTGGGATTTGCCTTGGATAATATGTGAGTAAACACAAAATGCAACATAACCTGGAGCAAAAAGAAACAGCAATTCAGAGGCATGAAATAATCTAGTCTGATTGTCCAGAGTGCATCATTCCCAAGGAATCTGTGCTATGAGCTGTGCCGACAAATGGGTGCACGCCAGGATGACCTCTCATGAACTTCGGGCAAACGGGGAGAACACCCTAAATCCTTTTCTTTGTCTAATGTAGTGAACATTATTTAAGACCAGAATGTTGCTGGTTTGCTATGCATTTGTGTTTGAGATCAGCAAGAGGGTCCACCCCTCTTCAAAACACAACATGGAATAATGCACTGGATTTCTGATCTAGAGCCCTTATTGTTCCATCATCCAATGAACTGTGATTTTTTAAAAATTGGATTCTATGTAACCATCCATGGCCTCAGCTTGGGACTCAGCATAAAATCACTACACGGTTTGGCCTCGGAGCACCTTTGGCATTCTTTTTGCTGAGCTCCGGGACTGGATGAGCCAGTAGGATGATAATTGTGCCTTGACATAGTAGAGTGAGGAAACTTGTACAACAAGTCTCCTGGGACTTTTCTTTCAAATCTAATATGCAGCAAAAAATATGCAAGAGGAAAATCAGGAGAAGGGTGGGGCTTATGAACTATACTGTAATTTTAATGAGTTATTATAAATGTATTCTTTCTTTCTGTTTCCTAGTTTAGGCCCTCCTGAAACCATCATTACTAATGGAGTGCTAGTGGTGAGTGTTGTATTTCATCATCTTTCTTGTTCTGTTGCCACACTTGTTTCGCTTGACTCACAGTCATCAGGACAACATACCCCTTGGCTGAGAAAGCCAGCACTGAAACATTGCCATTTCCCACTTCATCATGACACATCCTTGTGGATGGCACCTCTGGAGGGGCTGTGACTGGAACAGTGTGGAGATCCCCCATCCCAACACCCCTTTGCTGTTGCAAAGGAAACACGTGGAAGTGGTTTAGGTCTGAGGCATCAGTGCAGCAGTGAATTCTTCCTTAGACATCACTCCTCCCAAATTCCCATATTGCCAAAGTGAGAGGGTTTGTCCTAGCCCATGCACATGTCATTTCCCGCATTCATAACTGTGGATTTTACACAAGGACTTCCCATCCCTGACATTTTCTCATTGATTATTTTTGCTTGCTCATGAATTTTAAATCAGTCCTCCGCATCTCTGGCATCCTGAAAGTACCGTTTTTCACTTTGTCCTTATCTTCTCCCTTCTGCAAACCCTGTTCATTCACACTGCACTCCCGCCTTGCCCTGGCTGTGTCCCATTTAGACTAGGAAACAGAATGTCATATTGGAAAATGCCCTGCCATGAGGTATTTCATTGTTCACGTCTCTTGCAGTCTCGCAAAATCTGCTGCTTAGAAGTTCAGGTAGTTGAGAAGAAGAAGAAAAACGAGAAGAAATCAAGTAAGGCTATTTCTCCATCAGCTATTTTTAACTAATATGCTAATATTATGAATGCAATTGGCTTAATGTAAGAATTAAAAAACCCCAACAAATCCAAAACATGAAAACAGCCTTGTTATAGACTCTGTTAGAATTTTTGTTACCAGTTTTGATGAGAAAACTAACATGTGTCTGCTTTTGTGTCATTTCCTTAGAAAAAGAATTCTCCTTTAAAGTGCAAGGCTCTTATGAAGGCACCCAAGACATTATGCTGGGACCTAATGTGGTCTTCAGCTCCTCCTCTCCTGCCAAATTCCACTATGCCAGATACAAGCAGCCAACGCTGGATGTTACACTACCAGGGAAGAAACTACCTCCCTCCTCAGTACGTTACAACTGGGCTTTATAAAATATAATCATACCATGTAAAATATCAGACACCATAAATAGTAACATTAATTTGCATTATGGCCAGAGAGTAACATTCCTTACAATGTAAACCTGGGTTTATTTGTATTTTTTCAGCAGTCACGTGTGTATGATACAGGCTCTCCAACTGTGGAACTTCATTCCATTCCAAGTGGAAAAAGCATGATCTTAGCAGAGGTGAGTGCCTTTCTGTGGGAGAGAAACCTGAATGTGGAAGTCTGCATCCCCCTGATGATTACCATGGTGCTTTCTGACAATGAAAGCCTGCAGACAAAACCACCACAGCCTAGCAGTGGTAGGTCTTTCAATTAGGCCAGGTTGTGCCTTGTTCTGTTTGAATAGATGTGGGTACATTGGGCATCTTGCATCCTGATCTTACTTCACACTAAATTTTGAAGCTCTGCTCTTCTCCTTCTCTCACACCAGTGGGGCACCTGAACTGACTGAGGTAGCGTCAGATTCCTTCTGATGCTGACCATGCTTTACAAAGCACTTTCAGACACATGGTTAAAAAAATCCATATAGAATGAAAGGATCACGCCTGTTGTGGGGTATAAGCCACAGAAACAGGGGAACAAATGCTGCTGTGTAGAATCATAGTGTGGCTGCAGCCTGGCTGGCTGCCTAGGGGGTACTGTCAGTAGAGATGGGTAAGGTATAAATTATCATTACTCTGTAAACAGCAGGTATCCTCAGCTGTTACATTTACTAGAAAACATTAGAAATTATTGAACAACTTCCCTTTCAGTAAAACACAACAGTCAATTTGCATAAGCTGCTGGATTATTCAGAGCCCCTGGTTTGTACCCACATTGTTAGGATGGCAGAAGCTAAAATTCCTCCTCAGGCTGCAGGGAAGAAACAGGTTGTCAGCACTCACATTGTTCACATTCTTGCTTTCCAGGATAAAGGATTTGATTTATATGCGAAGGCAGAAGACTGGTAAGAGACTTGGCCACTCTTGGAGGTTGGACTTAGCTGAATTCATCTCACTCTAGGCTCTTTACTGGGGAGGAGGCACTCACAGCAGGACAGTAGGTTGTGTGACCAGGTGATGTGGCATTCACATGAGCTGGAAGCAACTGTATGTAGTGTAGTGTACTGCATGTAGATAACCCATACTGAGACATGAATAATGAAAAATATGCATAAAATAGAAAAAATAATATTACAAGCCAATTATGCTACCCAGTGTTATGCTCAGCACAGTCTTTTACCTTTTCTTTAACACTGGGCAAGAGTGCAGCTGATCACCTGGCATTGTTGATTATGAAGTAGAAAAAATCTCTGCCTAATTCAAGAAAGTATGAGAAGTTTTTCCTATAGCTGTCAGTGCACACTAAAATATGAGAGAATCCAGACATCAGATGTCTCAGAAATTAGCTGCAGGAATGTCTTTCCTTAGGTTTTATTTTGATAGCTGCTTAGAAATTTATCAGTCCTTTTTTCTATCCTTCTTTCATCCAGCATTGTATACTTGCTTGGGAACGCAGGAAAGGGACCTCCTGTATCCTGTAGTATTTTGTGGATCAGGTTTATTTTATTGCATTGGAAACTCTGAGCTTGTCTACCAATAATAAAATGGAATATTCTTTTTTCCTGATCTCTTCTCCAGCCCAGACCACCTTGATGTGCGTTTAGGATTTGACCTCTGCGTACAGGAGCAAGACTTTCTATGCAAAAGGCAGAATTATGTTATTCCTGCCCTTAAGAAGGTCCTGCAGCTGGAACAGGATCTGCTGGACCATGAGGTCTGTAGGGAAGACATTTAAAACACCTCACGAGTGCTTAGCAGTGAGAGCATAATGGCATCATATGACCTCTTTTTCTTCACAGTTAAAATTTTTCCTGATCTTTCCTCATCTTAAAACTTCTGTATGCCTCCAGTGCTGCCCCATACCTCTAAATTCACCCTGCTGTTTGTGTCCTTTGCAGTTGCTATCCTGATTTTAACCCCTTTCCTGCTACACCTTCCTTGGAAGCCAGACTAGGTATTCCTTATATAGGAATGGATTATTCCACAGTCTTTACCCTATTATTGTTATCCTTGTTGATAATCCCTCCTCTCTTCGACCTGTGAGATTTCTTTTTAATTCCCGCTTTTGCAACTGATTTTTTTTTCTCTCTTACTGTCTCTTCCGGTTTGAATTAATGCATTTTTTTTTCATACCAAACATCTGTGTTGAACACAATGGAAACAAGTGTCAGATATCTATACAAAAATTGTCATTGCTTCTATTTTTGTTCTCTTTTATAAAATAAATGGTAGCTTATATTTCAGTAGAAATCATTTAGAAAGAAGTCTGTGCCTAGGCACACGTGGCTTTATGTATCAGGTATGTCAGGCTTTACGTATCAGGAGGTCTTTGCTGAGAGCCACGGTCAGGTGCAGCCACTGTGTGACGCCGGCCCTTTGTGTTCCCGTGTTGCACAGACCCCGGTGGTCGCCATCATGACCACAGGAGGAGGGATGAGATCCTTGACCGCACTCTATGGCAGCCTGAGGGGGCTCAAGAAACTCAATATCTTGGACTGTGCCACCTACCTGACTGGCTTGTCTGGTACCACATGGTGAGTAGGACTGGGCAGCCCTTGGCTGGAGTCTCCCTGATGACACTGATGTGCTGAAGGAGGCTGGGGCTGACGTACAGTAGTCTACCTATAATAACTTCTCAGCAGCCTTACTTCTTGATCTTCTTCCGAAATTGACAGAATAAAGTCTTTTCATGGGGGGAAGGTCACATAATTTGCAACTGCATGAAGACAAATGTTTTTCTAAGAATGGTTTACGGAAAATTGTTCTAGCTGTTTTGGTAGGGATAATGAGTGTGACTTCAAAGGGAACATGACAGTTTCATAGGGAACTGAAGACAGGAATCCTTAATTTCAAATCAAGAACTTAAAATAGAAGCATAAGATTTGCCTACCTTGATGTGCTTTTTTGGCCTTTTCAATATGTATTTCCTCTTCCTAGGACCATGTCAAACTTGTACAGAGATGCTGACTGGTCACAAAAGGATCTCGACAAGCAAATCAGTGAGGCTCGAAAACATATGACAAAATGCAAAATAAATTCCTTTTCCTTGGAATATTTGAAGTATTACAAAAAGCAGCTGTGCCAACGGAAAAGAGAGGGCCGCAAAACGTCTTTTATAGATCTCTGGGGGCTTGTCCTGGAATCTTTTTTGCATGATGGGGTACAGTATGTCATAAAGCAGCATTTACAGTGGCTTACCATTTTCTGAAAATTTTTTTCTGGAGAAGATGTTTTTCTGTTTGCTCTAATAAAAGCAGTTTGTTATGAGACTCTGTGTATGCAAATGCAAAGCCATTTCCAAAACTCTGGGTGCCAGCCTTGTAGATATTTACCCATGATGGAAATCAGCATTCTTGCTTGTGAAATTTTTGAATATGTTTTTCTGAGAAAATTCCAAGACTAACATTTTGAAACAATATTACAGTTTAAGCATTGTTTTTCATATTCTGCAAGTTACTTGTTTAGAAATAACAAAATTGCAGACATTATGCATGCCATGAGAGGTGTTAACAAAGGGACCTGCAGACTTTTGAAAGGTGTGAGGTCTTACATAAAGTTGCAGCATAATGCAATAGTGTGTTTTATATCAAAAGTATTGCTTTCTGCTCTTCATTATTTCTTTCCATTTTCATCTTAATGCATCATCAAATAATCTGGCATCAGTTTGGATGTCTGCAGGTGTTTCAGTAACAGAACGCTTATGGGAATTTTGAAAAATATGGAATGTTTCAGAAGATAAGCCAAGCACACATGATACATTTGAGGCAGGAATTTTTCTGCCCTGCAAGCTTAGATGCAGAGAAAATATTGCCATGATAATTTTTGTCTCAGTGTAACCGTATTTCTGGAATCACAGAAAGACAACCACAGACTCTCTGATCAGCAACAGGCCATTGATCGTGGTCAGAACCCACTTCCTATCTACACTGCAGTCAATGTCAAGAACAACTATAGCACTCTGGATTTCAAAGGTAATTATGAAACTTCTGAGAGTCATTTGTCTTTATATTTAAGGTGGTAAATTGTGGAACAGTCTTTTTAGACAGCCTAAAAAAAATCCTCTCATTTGAAGACCAGAACCTCAGCTGATGTGTATTCATATAATATCCTTGTGGTCATGTAAAAGTTAGACGGTCTATGCAAGACTCGAAAATATTCCAAAGCCTTTCCATGTTCATGAGTTTTCATTTGTAGCATGCTTATAACTCCTGGCTATTAGTCTGAAATATTAGACTCAAAAATGATTTTGAGGGCTGTAATGAAACATTGATCTTTGTATTCTTTTTTACAGAATGGGTGGAGTTCACCCCATATGAGGTGGGATTGCAAAAATATGGAGTTTTTGTTCGCACTGAGGATTTTGGCAGTGAGTTCTTCATGGGACGATTGATGAAGAAGGTCCCTGAATCCAGGATCTGCTTCTTGGAAGGTAAGCTATTAAAAAAAGCAAATGATTTTATTGCTTGTTTTGTTTTGGGAGTTTTGGTTTGGGGTTTTTTGGGGGGATTTTTTTGTTGTTGTTGTTATTTGGTTTTTGGTTGGTTTTGGTTTTGGTTTTTTTTATGTGAGCTATATAAAATACACACTAATAAAATATTGGTGTGGGACTAACAGGGCAGTTTCATCAGAGAGGATAAATATCCCTTTGCTGAATTAATACTTACTATAATGGATTCAGTTTACAGTAAAGAAGAAAATTCAAAGGGACAGTCAAATAGTTATTTACATTTTTAAACATAGTTTTGAATTAAAATATAGTATGGCTTCCAGTACAACAATAAAATTGAGGTCCCTGGGAATCCACAGTTTAACTCATGCTATTCCAGAAGGCTGAACTTCCAAGTCTCACAGGTAGTCAGTATTTTGTATGCTCCCTATAAACATTTTATGTGAGCCTTCATGTGATTCTCCACTGCATCAGGGTGTGTTTGAGCATGCCAGGCCCCCCTGCTCTGGTCTTTAGGCCACATGTCGCTGGCTCCAGTTGCCACACTGCCTGGGCAAGGCTGGGAGGAAAACAACACAGCCATCCTCGACATATTTTTGCTGTTGACTGAAGCAGAGCATGGATATGTGTTTTCCTGACAAAGAGACAAGCTGTCAGAATTGTGACTGATTTCACTTCTCTTTGACTGGCCACTCCACTGAGCAGGAAGGAGACACTGTACTCTTTTAACCTGTCTGGATCGTCACATATTTGCACTCCCTGAATCTCGTGCCCTAGTGGATAACCGAAGAAATTGCTTTTCAAGCTCAAAAATGCATGGTCAAAACTGATCCCTCAGTGTCTTAACAGGTTTATTCTCAAATAGGGAATCCTACAAAAGCAGAGGCTGTAAGATTATGTTGTAATCATGCCCTTATCAATATAATTCCACATCAAATCTCTCACACTGCAAACTTTCATCCTTTCTTTTTATACAAGCTTCATGATACTTGGAGTTTTTTCCTAAAAATAGAAACTCCATATTAATTCACAAAGATCTTCATCCCTAAGTACCATGAGAGAAAAACTGGATACCAAAAATAAGATTTAAAAACCAGCAGCCAAATAAAAATGACACATCATGCTTTTAAAACAAAATAACGAAAAACAACCTTCACAAGTTTCATCTCATGATAACAGTTTTGAGATCCATGATATGTGAATGTTCGAGTTAGAAAGCTCTTTCCTTTTACAGGCATGTGGAGTAGTTTATTTTCATTCAATGTGTTATATATCTGGAATTTGTCCCATTCATCAGAAGATTTCTGGCACAGGTGGACCCGGGACCAAATTGACAATATAGGTAAATGACCATACTTCTTTCTCACTGTGTATTTATTGTTAGATGGAGTTAGATGTCTCATACTGCAAGGTAGAAATCAATAATTTAAAAATCTCCAGTCCTGTGATCTATCAGGGGTCAACACTGATGTTGGTAGATGATAAAAATGTTCAGAAAGAATAAGATTGATCTGTAAATTATTAATAAAGCAAAATGATTTTGACTGCTTCAAGAGGGAGCTACAGTAATACAAAGGAGCACAGCAGCTGTCCTTTTACAAAGCCTGCATTCAGTCTATTCCACAGATGTGTGTGTCTGGAGCAGACTCTCATTGCTCTTTGACGCTGTATCTTGGGGGTTTTTATCCAAGTCCAGACTGTGTAAGGAAACGGCATTTGTCTAGTAAGAGTAGCTTCTTGTTTTCTGTTTTGTTTGGTCACTTGTGCTTGCTGGTCCTTTTAAAAAGAGAGAGCATAAGGGTTTATTACTTACCTTGACTTCTTGAGGGCTGACCCTGCTCGAGGCAGGTGGAACTTACCAGCTTTTCCCCGGGCAGAGGAGGAGCCCCCGCTGCCAGTGCAGCCGCAGGAGCTGCGGACGCGGCTGTTCACGCCCCCCGGGCCCCTCGGCAGCGCCCTGCGCGCCGCCCTCGCCGACCGCGTCTGCATCGCCCAGGAGCACAACTTCCTGAAGGGCTTCCAGATGCACAACGACTACCTGGAGAACACGCACTTCTGCAGGTGGAAAGGTAACAGGAGACCTGTGGGCCTGGGGAGAGAATAAACAAACTGAACAAAACAAACGCCCAAATTTGATATTAAACCCGTTCTCTGAGGTTGGAGGCCAGGTTTGGGCAGAATCTCTGTTAGATCAATCCGGGATTGATCATGCTGCGGGATGTAGCATGGCATAGTGTTGAGCTACGTGTCAGTGGTTTGCTGGTGGCACACACCTCCTGAGGCTGGGCCACCAGGTCCTTCAAAGACGCCGTGGGGAGGCACAGTAAACCCTCTTCATGAATGATGTTCCTGCGGGTCCAAAACTGATGTGACTAGAGCTGAGAGGGCAGAAGAGAAGGGATATGGCAAATCTCCTTTCCCCAAGGACTGTAACCAGTTAAGGCTCTGTGGACATGGTGTAAGGGTGTAAAACAGGCTAACAAGTTCTTCACTATTACACTCACAGCAAGAAAAATTTTTTTATTTCAGATACTGTGTTAGACACATTTCCCAACCAGCTGACACAATCAGATGAATTCCTGTCTCTGGTAGATACTGGATTTTTCATCAATACGAGCGTCATGCCACTTTTAAAACCAGAAAGAAAGGTGGACGTCATCCTGCATTTAAATTACAGTGCAGGATCCCAGATACTGGTGAGAGTAATTGGAATAGCATTTATTTCTTCTTCAACATGTGTACACCTACAATTTTTTAACACTTAGGTGCTTTTTATGTTGGTCCTACTAAAAGTCTTAATCTTTAGCATTTTTAGCTTAACGATGAAGTGTGATACATCATTTATAAGCTGCACGTATTCTTGTTTGCTTTTCTTGTACGATAAACTGTGTTGTGCTAAGACTCAGCAAAAAAAAACCAAAAAACAAAGAAATCTTCTGTTCAGTGACACAGTACTTTCCATTAGGGGTTTAAGAGCTTTTGCACAACAAGCTTAGAAAATGTCCACTTTGTTACTGATCTCCAAGAAATCCTGAGTCTTAGAATCCTATTTTAAGTCTTAATACTGCTCTGTTTCTTGATCCAGGCTTTGGACCAGACCTGCAAGTACTGCTCTGAGCAGGGAATCCTTTTTCCCAGGGTGGACTTGAGTGAAGAAGACAGGAAAAAGCTGAAGGAATGTTACCTCTTTGATGGTGCTGAGACTCCAGGAGCACCAGTACTGCTATTTTTCCCGCTAGTTAATGATACCTTCCAAAAATACAAAGCACCAGGCAAGTACTCACACATGTTAAAAAGAAGGTTTATATCATGGACAGCCTATTAAAAGGAATATATTTAATACTCCAGCTCTTGAACTTCACTGTTGACTCTTTTCAGTACATCAAACCTTTCTGTTGCTCAAAGTTAATTTTTTTAACCACGTCAGATTTGGTGCCAGCACTGTGATGTTTCAATCCCTAAGCTAGTTATCTTGCAGGTAATTCGTTTGCAGGTAACTTTGATGTGTCTACTAATATGTACATCCATAGATACATACTGTAGGTACCTTCAGGTACAGCTAAGAACTACAGTGCAGACCCATGTAAGAATAATCACCCTTTTTTCTTCTCTCATCCTGTGACGCCACTGGTATCCACTTGAGCCAGGGACTGAGCTGTCAATTTGAATAAGAATTATTTGTTTTTTTAAAAAAACCTAAAGCCAAACAAGTAATCTACTGTGAACCCTCTCTGTGGAGAGACACCTCCTTTCCTTCCTCTGTTAAGAGTTTGCTTGTTTATGACCAGAGTGATTTCTCTCAGCAGTGATTTCTCACCCCTTCCTCCTAGGTCAGGAGCGCTCAGAGTCAGAGGTGGAGGATGGCGAAGTTGATCTCTATGGCTGCTGTTCCCCGTATTCAACATATTCCCTTCAATACACTGAGAAGGCGTATGACCGCCTGGTTCAGCTGGCTGAATACAACATCCTCAATAATAAAGACCTCATTATTCAGGCCTTGCGCACAGCAGTGGCACGGAAAAGACAGATAAAGAAATAATGTCAGACAAGAGAGAGTGTTTTTATGTCCCTTAACCTGCTGAGAGACTGAAGGTCTCTTTCTATTAGCCAGCAGGCTTCAAAGCACTCCTGCTCAATCGTACTAAATGGTAATCTCGGGTGAACAAAAAAGACTGAAGAAAAACTTTTTCTCCAAAGAATTTCACTGCAGCAAATCATTGCAATTCAGTTACAACAATGGAGTATGAATCGTTATGTGGTACAGAGGATTGGCAGCCACAAAGAAGAAGGTGCTAAAATGATAATAAACATGGTGCTCGTTGCTGTGAGAAAGAGCTTTAAGTGTTTAAGCCTGACATCTTCAGGGCAGATCACATTAAAAGCATATTTTATTAACTCAGCTTGTGTTTTGTGTTTGCAAGGTGGTGGTGAGACAAGCAGCAGCCTTTGGGACAGGCTTGTGACTGGGATCATGGCACACTGCATCCTTAGAGAAAGCACATGCTGTGTGGAGAATAGCACTGCAGAAAGGGACCTGAGGGTCCTGGTTGATTGCAAGTTGGATATGAGCCAGCAGTGCCCTGGCAGCCAGCAGGGCCAACCCTGTCCTGGGGTGCATCAGGCCCAGCATCGCCAGCCGGGCAAGGGAGGGGATTGTCCCGCTCTGCTCTGCACTGGGGCAGCCTCACTTGGAGTCCTCCATGTGGTTTTGGATGCTACAATGTGACAAGAAAAATATTAAGCTTTGAGAGAGTGTCCAAACAAGGGCATTGAAGGTAATGAAAAGCCTTGAGGGGAAGCCGTATCAGGAGTGGCTGAGGTCACTTGGTCTGTTCAGCCTGGAGAAGAGGAGACTAAGGGGAGACCTCACTGCAGTCTGCAACTTCCTTGTGAAGGGAAGAGGGGGGAAGGCACTGGTCTCTTGTCTGTGGTGACCAGAGACAAGACCCAAGGGAATGAAATGAAGGTGTGTCAGGGGAGGTTTAGGTTGCATATTAGGAAAAAATTCTTCACCCAGAGGGTGGCTGGGCACTGGAACAGGGAAGGTTGGGTGCTCCCCAGGGAAGTGGTCACAACATGAAGCCTGACAGAGTTCAAGAAGCATTTGAACATTGCTTTCAGGAACATGGTATGATTCTTGGAGCTGTCCTGTGCAGGGCCAGGAGTTGGACTTTGCTAATCTTTGTGGGTCCCTTCCAACTCAGGATATTCTATGATTCTGATTCTGTGCCATCCTTTAGGTGCAGATCACCTCCAAGGGAGTCTTTAAACAGAGGCAGAGCAGACATGGGCCATGGGTACCAGATCAACTGAGAAAGCAAGAGTGTTGATGAAGTTCTTCCCTGCTTGACTACCAAGTTCCTCTGTGTACTTCCTTACTACTTCTTGGCTATCTGTCCCTCTTCCCACTCCTGGTGTGAGCAGTAGTAGCATAATATCTGGAAATATAAGCAAACAGAACAACTCTCTGTTGGCTTTAAACTCCCTCGAAACAAGAGCAAGGATGTGCAGGTCCTTGAATTCATCAGCTCTGCCTGTCCTTTCTTTTGGATGGGTCCTGCATGAACTCAGAATTAGGAGCACCCACATGAGGGAGAAAGAGCTTTACATGGTCAGTGTAAGAAGGAAGATTTTGTGTTTTGCAGTAGGGCATCCTCGTCCTGGAGGATATCCTGCTCCAGGAATGTTATTTTTCCCTCTTGAGATAGCAGAATTTTATTTTAACTGTAGTGTTTCTGTGAGCCTAGTTTGATCCAAGAAGACAACAAGGATGGTGCAGGTCTATAAAGATCCCAGGAAGTTCTGGAAAGGTTTGCTATGTCAAGGACATCATTCTGGATGACAAGCTGCTACAGGATGATCTGTGCTTCCTGAGCTGTAATTTCTCTTGGACTGTCTCTTCATGAAACCCAGCACAGATATGGACATACGTAGCAAAATTTGACTGTTTGGACCAAATGTGCCATGACAAGAGGTTGTCTAATCTGGGATTCTTCACTCTTTCCAGGAGGGAAGACACAGAAGAACAGATTATTTGCACCTATAGCAAAGATCCTCCAGCCTCTTGAATACCTCTCACTACCTGCTTTGTTCCTTAGGGTTGACATGCTTTACTTGTTCATTAAAAAAACCACCACCACCACCAACAGTGGAGAAATAGTCTCATGAGGTTAAAAGACATGTAGAGCTGGATCATGCAGTCATAGCAAGTATGCAAGAGTATTTATCTCCGAACTTATGAATAAACTTATTTTGATTAAGTTCACTGCAGGTAACCCATGGTTTACTTTGAATCAAAAACATAAAACACACTAACACTTCACAGACCAAATCAGTTACTTTCTGTTTCTCCCAGAGCATTCATTTCTCACTTATTAACAGATGGTAGGAATTCCCTAATTCTTTGTAAATAACTTGTTGGTTTGTCAGGTTTTGGGGTTGGTTGGTTGGTTGGTTGCTGGGATTTTTGTGGGTTTGTGGGTTTTTGAAATTTGGGGGTTTTTTGCTGTAGTTCTTTTAGAAGGTTAGGTTGAAAGGTTAAACTTAGGTTGTGTTGAGTTTCTCAGTGTACATAACAGTAGACTATCTACAATTTGTAGCCTACTAAAACCACCTGTGGTAACATTTAAAATTCTTTGGAATGTGGAAGATACAGAATGGAATGTGAAATGCTGTGCTTGATGCATCCCAGGATGCTAGTGAACACTGCTGGCCCAGACTGAACCTGCTGCTGACCAGCACCCCCAGGTCCCTGTTCTTCAGGGCTGCCCTGTTCTCTAGCCACCCCTCTCCCAATTTTTGCTTGTCTCTGTAGTATCTTGTGTCTTCCTGTATTGGGTTTACATGACAAAGTGTTGGTAGCAGGGTGGGCTGCTGCTGGGGTGGCCTCTGTGGCTGCCAGCCACATTTCAAGGCTAATGTGGAGGATTTTATCTCTGCTTTCCAAACAAGTAGATAAAGATATCCACAGTGTGCTTGGCTGAGTCGTGTCACTCTGAAGCTTTAAATAGCATTATCAGTCTGGCAGAGGGAGCAGGACACGGTGTTTCTGCAATGACAGGCCAGCCAAGGACAATAGTGCTCTGAGCAGCTCTCAGTTTTAGAATACAGAGGACAAGTGTCAATGACAGGGAGGGGTGCCTGTGAAATGCCTGCCTTCTTCCTGAAAGGGAGCTCTTTGGATATAGTCGTGCTTTTAGTTCTGTACTGCTGAAAAGTCGTAGCTTTAATAGTGTGGTTTGTCCAGAGTAGACTCTTGGAAGATATTTTTTGTGGATTATGAACAGGTTCTGTTTCTCAGCAATTCTTTGCTTTGCGCTTATCCTTCCAGAATTAAGTCTGAGAATTGGTGGTGTTGTAGTCAGGCTGGACTGATTTTCTCATGACCAGTTCAGTTTCTTTGTGCAGTAAGTGTGCACATCTCAAGGAATGGTTCTTACAGCTATAAGCAGGGCAGATGTAATTTCCTTACAGAGTATCACTAATGCTTCCAGCTCCAGCCATTCACAAGCCAGTGGGGAGTTGGGTATTTCGTGTGTGGCTTTGTGCTTGCCTTTTCTTCTAGGATGCCCATCAAATGGATAGGCTTTTTGAAATCGTTGTGATCATTTAAAAAATGTCTCCTTTTAGACATTTTCTGACAGGCCTAACTCAAGACTCAACAAGTTTGAAGGAGGCTCTTTACACCTTTTTCATGTGAAACCTGAAGAGGAAGTTCAGCAGGGAGTGCAATAAATAAGTCTGGAAGGTCCTAGGAGAGGTGAAGAAGGCCTGCAAAGCTCTTGGATATTAAAGCTAAACCTGGAGGACTATCTAGCTTGGTTGCATCCTTTGCAATCCTTGTTTGCAAGTACATTATAAGCCTTTAGCAGAACACTGAGGGACAGTTTTCCGGGCTTTCCCACTCTTGCTTGCTAAAGGGTCCTACCAGCTTGCACTTCTTCAGTAAGTCAATTTTATGACACTGTACAGGGCTATTAAATTGTTTAACTCTGGTAAATTGCTATTAGGCTGTGGAAGAACAAGTGAAATATCAAATGAACTTTGTGTTGTATTAGATTGTTCATCTGATTTCTTTCCATTACTTAGAAAACCAGAAGTACCATCGGATCATCTTGTTATACTTGTTAGATTGTCAGACTGTTACCTGCCATGCAGTTACTGAAATGTCGGTCTTTATCATCTGTGGCTGACCAAAGTCTGTCTTGAAGAAAAGTGATCCCTCTTCTATTATAGATATCAGGAATGGTGAAGTCACCAGATTTTGTGGAGCTATGTTGTGGTCAGTGATCTCTTCCAGCAATGAGTACGCACCTTGTTTCCAGCCTCGTTTAGTTTGGCCAGAGCCCAGACATTAGCACATTACATCTTTTCCTAGTAACTTAAAAGCCATTGCATAACCACTGTTTCTTTATTAGGATCAATTTTATAAAATATACCTAGTTTACATCACAGTCTTCTCTTTGTCAAACCAGTAGATGCAACCCTTCAAATTCTGATTATAAACTCCCCTTTATTTGATATATCCGGCTGTATCTCTGCTCTTGCACTCCCTCCAATTCTTCTTTGTCCCTTTATCAAATGCAGACTCCAGCACCCTTCCCACTACTGCTATACACTGAGATTAACATTGCCTTGTTATTCTTGTATTCTTACATGTAAATGAATTCCCAGTTTCTATATATACAATCCAGTTGTCCTCATTGGCCTTAAGAGACTTCTGACAAGTTCTTTGTCAGAAGAGCACCACCAGAAGAGCACCACTTTCTTCTCACCATAAGCTGGTGAGTTAGTTTTTCCCACACTCCAATCTTCCCTTTAGTATAGGGGAGTAAATTGTAACATACATTTGGCAGCTCTTTAGTCATAACTCACACTCCAGTACGTTAGATTTTACCATGCTTAATCAGGCCAGTCTATCAAGCAGGTCAGATCATTCTTTATGATTGCCCTGTCCTTAGTATTACTCTATCAATCTTTGTTCTACTGCAAATCTGGCAAGTCAGGGTGCCTTGTTTATTTCCAAAGCACTCATGAGAACGTTCAGCAGAGTTTGAGACTGGTAAACTTTTAAAAATTCCTCAAAACAAAACTTTTCAGTGATATTTATCACTGAGGACTACTTCTGAAATCAGTTAGAAAAAATATTCTTTACTTTCCTAATACATACTTTCTTTTCAGTCTTTGCATTAAAAAATCTTACTATCTTTGCACGATAGACTGAAAAAATGTGATATTGCAGGATAAAACAAAATCTGTTTCTTCATATTGAAAAACACTATTTCATACAGACTGGCTTCCGGAGACAGCTCAGGGCTTACCAAAACTGCTCGTCACTTTACAGGGAAGCTCTGGCTAATGCTAACCCCAGAAAGATCTCTTCCATGCAGTTACCTTGCATCACCATTTTGCTATCCCATGCAACTTTCTGGGAGGCCATCCTGTAATTGCTTTGACATTCTTCGCAGCCTTATTGCACTCTTCAGCTTCAGTGACCTGCCTTGTGAGATCAGTGCATCCATAGGACAGGGCACATTTTAGTCTCACAGTGGCATCACCTCTGCAACATACCTAAGATAAGGAAATTACAGAAGAATTTCTGTACACAGTCCAAATATAAGTAAGACTTTTGCTAAGTTAGAAAAAGAAAAAAAAAAAGGCACAGTTATATCTTTTTATTAGTATCAACTTCCAACAGCTTTCCTGTCCTTTTCCTGTGTTCTTTTTATTTCCCAGCTACATGGTTGTTAAGCTCTTTACTGAACCACATGGCTAGGCATTCAGTTCACATGTGAGGTAGGTCCCTTACTTCTGCCTTCATGCAAAGTGTTTCGGACATAAATTTTTACTCCAAATCTCCCCTGGTGTTTTATACACACACACATGCACACACACACATACATATATATGGAATTTGATAGGGTGGAACCATCTGCTGTCCAGACAGTAAATTGTACTAGTTAATGACTGTCCTAAGGACAACTAATTACACATCAACAATCTTTTTTTGGAAAAACACTCCCTTGTGTGGTGGAGTGTAGTTTTCAGTGTATAATTGCTTTGTATGCTGAAAGTTATGTATAATATAAACATGTATACATTAACAAATGCTGTACAAAATATATGAACCATAAATGTAAAGAATTGAAATCAACTCTTGCAACTTGAAATCAACTCTCCATTTAACACAGGTATTTCTATCAGCTACTTCAGGGATGATGGAGAATTTGGCATGCATGACTACTATCTCACATTTTGAGGAATAGCAAGAGAACCAAGAGTGGTAATATATGATAATTGATATTTAATTAGTCAGATATTGTGTTCATTATGGCAACGGCAGTCAGTGTAAACAAAGTACTGGCACATTACTACGTTCCCCTTGCTATTTTTTAACATTGGCACAATATTCATGTTTTTCCTGTAGTTCTGCAGTATACCAAGAATTAAAATAGCTGAAGCACAGATAGTCAAGGATCCTAGGCTATGTTTTAGGAACTAATTGGTAAGAATGATCTCTGTTCTGTCTTATTCCATGTTGTATGACTATGTTTTCATTTTCATTATTCATTGATGAAACATATAAAGTGTCTTCTTTTTGAACATAGAATACAAGTGTTTTATTATTATTCCTGCTTTAGTTGTATAATTAGTAATTATTTTGCTTTTTATGTGAAGTAATAAGTCCAAACCTTTGATAGCATTTTGCTTTCTCTTCATATACATTTCCTTTTTATTTGCACATGTGAGCTTATCATTGTCTTGGACTTGTGGAAATGCAGCAAATAATTAATTTCCCTTTCATGTCATATCTGTGCAATGTGATCTAACTGAGTAGGCTTTAGTTGTTACATCACATAGGGTCAAAATATCAAACCCACGTGAGAGTTTATGCAAGAGCTATTTAGACAGGTTTCCACATGCTTTAGTAACGTGTGGCTCTCTTACATTTATTATAATGGATATTCAGCAATGTTTGCCACTAAGAATTTGTTCTTCTTTAATCTGTGTTTTCTTGACCTGACCTAGGAGTCATGCTTGACTTTGATGTCTGTGAGTTTTAGCACAGTATAATGTTGCAATGGTGATTTAATTTAGCATGTAATAGGATGTACTTACATAGTTGCCTATCTCGATCTCCTGGAGAATGTTTCTTTCCTTACGCATTTCTGAAACACTTCCTTAAGATGTTTTGCAATGGTTTCTTTAAAGTCTTTCCATATAGAGCTGTCGACATAGTTTAATCTTTGCGATCAGCCCTTTTGTGAGTAAGTGGCCATACTAGATTCCTGCACAGGTTTGTATTTTATTCAGCTGGAGCATGTGGAATGATGGTGAGACTCTTTTGCTTACCAGTCCCAAATTCTCCCATACTTGGCTCCACAGACAACT
Organism: Eulacestoma nigropectus; assembly: GCA_013397775.1. Classification (NCBI taxonomy): domain Eukaryota; kingdom Metazoa; phylum Chordata; class Aves; order Passeriformes; genus Eulacestoma; species Eulacestoma nigropectus. The sequence continues at coordinate 520,085 of VZTE01004638.1, read as the reverse complement.
GTGAAGCCTTTTGGAGTCCCCAAGAAATGGCGTTGTTTTGCTAATACCCATGTGGAGTCATGTATGTAGCATCACTGGGACCCCAGCCCATGGGCACCTGGCACGAGGCACGGGTGATAGCTCAGATGGCACAAAGGGCAGCTTTGACTCCCAACAGAGCCTAGGCTTGTTAAGCACTGTTTACGTGACCTACCAGCTGCCCTGGAAAGGCTATCACTCCATCTTTCCAGTGACAACATGCTGTATATGGGGCAAGATTGGCTGCCATGCACACCAGTTCAGGTTGCACAACGAATTAACAAGGCTTCAGCACATGAGGGAGATACTGGAGGCAAGAGCTTCTGCAACAGCCACCTGGTCTTTCTCATACAGGGAAGAGGCACAAGAAATTTCAGCACTGCAAGATGAGCTGGAGTGAGTACATCACCTAACCCTGTGCTTCCTTTTCCTCTTCAGCCTGCAAAATGGGATGGGAAATGCCCACAGTGGCTGGCAGCCTTTCCTCATCTGGGTATGCCTTACCTAAGGATGTCCTCTTCCCATACCTTGTGTTTTCTCACCAGGGCTCTCATACTGGAGACATCTGCACCAGATGCGGGCTGTGGTCTCATAGTGCACTGTCCTATTATCTTTTGTAACATAGAAAATGACATAAAAGTTAGGAATTTCATTATACCGAATCCTGAGGCATTGCTGTGTTGAGAAAAGCAGTCTCCTGGTGTCTGCTGAAACATGCTGGCTATACATCTCTTGGCTGAAAAGGCAAGGCACTCAGAAAGGTGCAGTGGCCACTTTTACACTGAGGAGGTAAAAGAGACCCTGCTTAACAATGGGGAAGGCTTTGAGGAGCTGCCAGAATCAGTCTTGAACCTGTCACCCCTTGATCTTGCCTGGGACTCTCAAATAACTGTTCTCATGGGGAATGGCATTTTTCTCTCTATAGTCAGGAAATGCACTCTGGTGACCAACAGATTTATGCATGAACTAGTTTTTTGTAATGTACTTTATCCCTTGGGGCTAACTGCAATGAACACTGGAAGTTTAAAGCTGATGATAGCATATGATGTCACAAATATTAGACAAGGATAGTAAGCTCAAAGGCATACCTCTTCAGCACTTGCTGATTTTATTAAGATAGCAAGATACCATGAACTTACTACAGCTGAAAAGGTTTAGAAGCCAGTTATTTCTGCATAAGTAGCTTTAGCAGTCCCAATGTCTTCTAGTGTTTGATGGGATACTATGGTGATGCTGGTAAGACCTAGAACACTCAAAGCAGGGCGTGCCTTACGAAGAAAGACTAATTTAAGAAATTGATATATAAGCTCCATAATAAAGAGGTATTGCATTTATACATATGCACAGGTCTTCTATGAGCCAGATCAGAAGAAAGATTATGTTCTGTGAAAGAATAAACAGACCAAATAACTCTGCAAATATGAGGTACTATCAGTATTTGTCCAGGACATTAAGTAATTCTTGGAGAGTTTCTGAAATATTTTCTGAATACACATTTTTTATGAGTCTGAGTAAAGTTAGCATATACATAACAACAAAAACCTATACTCCCTATTTGTCACGGGGAGGAGCATACAGAGACCTTTTAAAAGCAATTTAATATTTCTAGTGGACAGAAACACTCCTTTTTCTGCTGATTTTAACTTATGGTCTAAATTTTCTCAAGCCATTTCACTTTTTCTATCCTAATGCCTTCAAGGTTTAGCGGTAGACTTGGCAGTGTTAGATTAACAGTTGATCTCAATGGTCTTAGAGGTCTTTTCCAACCTAAATTATTCTATTAATATAAATTTGCATTACAGATAAATATGTTTATGTATACCTTTCTCATTATGACATGTATATTTATCTTCAAATAAAGAGCATGTGGGTCACCAGCAGCAAGTATATGGATCAGGCAAAGTTTCACATCCATTGCCATATTAAAGCCTGATTCTTCTGAGTGATATCCAACATTGGTCTTATGGGGATTGTTATGATCTCTTGATTTCTGACCTGGACTTGAATATTTTTGCTTTTATTCAGATGGGCCACAATACTTTTAATGCCTGAAGCACCACACTGATGCACATTAGCTGCATTTTCCTGTATCCCTGAGTAGAACATGGCTGTTTCTAGTAAAGATAATAATCAGGAATAAGCCAGAAAGGCTTTCAGTGAAGTTCTCTTTCTCCTATGTTCAGAAAAGTGGTCTGAAAATACTGAGAGGAATGTGTGCTGAAGCACTTGATATCAAAAGCCCATGGTATAAGGATGAGATATAATGAAGAGTCTGTAAGCTGCAGAAAGCTGTAAAGGATGAGAAAGAGACTGAAGAGAGTAATCATGAAGAATGACTGACAAAAGTGGAAAGAAAACACAAAATCTATCTGATCTTTTATTTGTCCGTAGCAGGCACTTTAATAAATCTTTGAATAATTAAATCTGACCTAACCCATGTCTTTGAGCGTTAATGTTGAATTCCTAACTCAGTTGTAGTTGTAGTTTTAGAATGTGTTTATTGTAGTCTTAGACACCATCAGACTAGTCAGGGGGAAAAAAACCTTAAATGAAAATCATTTCAAGGCAGAGCAACTTTGGGTGAACTATGTCTCACCACTAGCTCATCAGCTGACAGACAGACCCCAAAATTGCTGTAAGTGTGGTATCTAGGGATGGCCCAGAGAAGTTTCTCTGTTCCTTGTGCTGCACTAAATGTATCATTTAACCACTGGGGCTCTGCCCCACAAGTCAGGAGTGCATCTCCTTAGAGAGTTGTTGCACTCCTCTCCTGTCAGTCTTTTCCTCTGACATTTCCCATTTGTCCCAAACTTGTCTCAGATGCTTATAAAGCTGCTTCTGAACTTCCACAGATTGCAGCCTGGGGTTTCACATGAAACCCAGCTTAATATTAGTCCCTTAATGCACCTGGACATGAGCTACTGCTGCACAGCCTGTGCTTTATGGACAGCAGTCCCAAGTCAGGCTGTCTGCTTCACCACCACAGGGGCCTTTGGTGATCCTGAAGGTGAATATGGCTGGAAGTTTGTACTGGTGATGCCTTAGGATTTTAGCTTCTATATTTTCATATATCTGTAATCCTGTAATTCTTTAGTGTATAACTAAACTCCATATAAACTGTTAGCTACTGTTCTCCCATTTTGGTCAGACAAAACAATTCCTCTCCAGGCCTGGAAACTAAGGACACCTTACTGTCTCAGGCCCCCTGAGAAATGTAAACAAAAGTGAGTTGGGGGGGAGCAAACTTGGAGTAAATTACTTCCTTACCTGAAGCTGTAATTGGAGGATTAACCCCTGATATGCAAATAGACCAAAATTATAAAAGTATGAAAACCTGTGACCCATCGTCCATTTTCAGGTGTAGCCCCTGGGTGAGTTTCACCTGCCCTAAACATACCTGAAGACCCTTCAATAAATATAACCGGGTTTTATTCACTTAATTTTGTCTAGCCTCTGTTTTTAGGTAGTCCCACAAGGCATCACTGGTATTAGCCACATTGAATTTTGCATTCTCTGCCACCTTGGTAATCATAAAACCTCTTCTTTGTTATTTCAATGGATACCAGAGAGGATTTTTCCTTTATATGCTAATAGAGCTTTTGCCCGAGGGTGTTTTGCAGCTTCATATTGCAACAGGGTGAATCACGTGCTAACAACAAAACCAAGTTCCTCAATGTCAGGTTCCCTCAGCATCAGTAACTTTGGAAACCAGTGACTAAAGGGGACATGCTGATTACCCAGGGTGGGATTCATCTCAACTACCTTCAGACATTCAGAAGTTAAGTGTCTCGTGTGGTCTGGACGTTTAGGCTTCTCTAGAAAAATCCAATATAGTAGTGTTTAGTCACTACTTGCAGTTGCCATGCTTTCTTTTTCGTCCACTCAATACAGAGAAAACACAACCAGTTTCTAGTATAAGTCTAACTTTTAGATGACTTAGGATGTGTTTGCCTCAAAAGGAATAGTCCTTCATAGCAAAAAAAATTTTGAACTTTAAATTAATTTAGGAAATTCAATACCAGTGTCATCTTTGAGTCAAAGGTACCTTTGGCTACCTCTGACTTGAGCTTAAAGAACAGGCATTTCATATAGGGAAGGGTTGAGTCAGGAAAGAAAAGTAAGTTGTTAGGCAACAAGCAACTCTTAGCTTCCTAAGAGATGCTGAAAGCTTCTTCCCGCACCTCATTTCCTTTTGTCTTGAAAGCAAAGGTACAATATGACATGTAAATGAAAACAGGATTTCATGCAAAAACTTCACACCCATTAACTTCCATGTGTTTCAGAAACAAGACCTCTATCTGACAACCTGTGCGTGGCACAATTACAAAGAAGTTGTAACAAATGTTCTCATTTCTTGGTTGTGGTACTGAAACTCTTCTAGGCACTTCAACCAGCCATACAGGTAGGTTGTAGCAGAAAAAATAGAAAATGTGTGTGCTTTTGTATATACAGTTAGTTTTTGTCTAAACTGTTTCTTGTCACCATTCTCACAGAAAAAAAGATTCTAAAAATTTTTTTTACAGAAATTCAAATGCTCACATTAAGTAAAGCATCAGCCAAGGAATGGGAGAGACTTGTGACTCTCCTTAACCTATTGCTGTAGATTATTTAATTCTGGCTTCAATTAAGCAGTTCCAGAAAGTTTCAATACAATGAAGGTGAGAAAGGAAGTTAAAAGCAAACTTTTCACTTGCATTTTGTGATAAAATAAATGTGCTTATTTTAAAAAGCAACAACTAAAAAAGATAACGTAGATAAAAAAATTAAACCTAAGAAATCAAACTTTTGGAAGGATGGAATACTGCATGTAAGATGATTGGATTGTCTTAACTTGTTCTTCCTGTAAGGACAACTTTTCGTATTGATTCCTCTGTTCACATCAGAAAAGTATGTAATGAGACTTCTAGAAGTCATTGGGTTTGTGTCTAGTTTCTGTCAGTCAAGGTCCCTGTACAAAACTCATACCACCGTCAGAGTGGCTGTGATTTCACACGTATACTCATCTCTAAGAGGAAGCAGGATGCTTTGTCATCCTATTAATCTCAAGTTCTTTCATAAGCACTAATTTTAATCATTCAGGAGGACTTTCAATACAAATGTAGGTATGCCAAATAATGCTTGCATAATGTCTTAGAAAATTTAATCACCGAGCTTCCTAGAGGTGTGCTGAACACATGCAGATCCTCATTAGATTAAAAAAAAATCCAACAAAAAAACGTACAGGGTCAGTCCATTAAATTCCAATAATCTGCTAGTAGTGTCCATCCAGATGATGATTTGAATACAATTGCTCAGAAATCTGACCACTTTTGCATCAGAAATGATATTGTAGTTTGTGGAAACATTTAATGATTTTTCAAGACGAAATGTTTGAAACTCATTTAAATTTGTTAAACTGCATACTGTATTAAATGTGAAGCCCAGAAATAAGACAGACATTTCAAATGGAAAAAATGATACAATGTGGTTTAGGGAGCAGAGAAATGTTGCTTATCATACCTTCTTTAATTTCTTTTGAAATAGAACACTACAAGAAAAACAAGTGTGTACAGAGAAGTCATGATGCAGCAGCACTTTGCAGGGAAAAATACTCCTTCAGAAGAATTCTTATTATCTTCATATGTAAAGGTCTTCATTCTAATCATCTCCATATCTGTTTTTTAAATTTATTTTTCATTATGGATGCAATCATGTGTGGAATTCAGGTGTTTGCATGGAGAAAATATGTTGATGTGTTTATTAGGCTATTGCTATCCTAACTTTTAGAATATCACTGTAAGGCTATCTCGCCTAGATGATCTCTATCATACCATCAGTCAGGTTACAGCTGCTACGGCATTTCCTCGAGCTCCAAGTGGGAACCATTTGGTCCTTCAGCACGCTCTGCTCAGCCACAAGACCTGCTCACACCTTACAGCAGCTGCTCTTTGGACAAACAACGTGGGTGGGAAATTTCCCTGTTTCAGAAATCATGGAGGGGTGGAGCTCTGACTCAGTGTAATAAAACACCTGTTCAGCAACTTCTGACAGTTCTTCAAGATTGTAAATTTGTTTCAGGAGGCACTGGCACCTGTGGAGCCTAGTACTAAGGTGCCATTCACAGCAGCTGCTTTTAATGTAGCAGTGATCGCGATGGCATCAACCTCTGCCTTACCTCAGGTAAGTGGAAAATAGAACAACCCTGGCAGGAGTCTCTGAGTTTTTGTTTCAGATTTTCCCATGAACTACAACAGCTCAAGTCCCCTGTTATCTATGCGACATAAATTTCCAGCAAAACGAGATTGTCTTTTGTTGGATATTTGCACTTGCCAGGACCTGGAGTCAGAATCCTTCCATACAGCACAGATCCTGCTGACACATTCCCGGCATATTCATTTTATTCACCACAATGAGGAGGTGCAAATTGCCTGTTCCACACTGGAATGCTACACTGGGGAATTGAAATAAGTAAAAAATTGGTCTTTACTCTCTTTTTCATCCCCTGTTCTTCTTCCCTCAGCAGCATTCAAGCAGAAAATCAAGCCCCTCAGAAAATGAAGAAAGAAAATGGATGATGCACTATGTAGCCCCAAGCGATGATGCTAAGGTACCAGCTTCAACTAAGTAAAAATATGGGAGACTAAACCAATGCTTTTTTGAGACAGGTAGAACCTTTTCCCCCCTCCCCAGATTTGATTATTAAAGATTTACATGGTTATGTAGAAATAGGAATATTTAATGAAAGAGAATTTTCTTTAGATGCAACATCTGCGTAGTATTGATTTTTTATTCCTTTATCTATTTACGCAGAATGTGTTACTTTAATGGTTTTATGCCTTAGAGAAATCCCTTAGTGAAAATGTTCTTGATTTTTTGTTTAAATGGGACTGACTTTGGCCTTCTTCCAATGCTATCTATTGATTTAATGGAGCTTTAGCCCATAACAAATGGAAAATGTTGGCAGAGTCGGAAAGTTAGAGCATGGCTGTTGGTGAACCTTTGGGGTTTGGTCATTAATGCCAGTTTTCAAAACAAATGCCCACTTTGATCTCTGTGCACCTCTTCACAATGAAAGAACAACTCTAGCAACCTTTGCAGAGCCTCTGACAGAGATATAGTTGTATCAAACACATAGGAGCTCTATCAGTGATGATTTTTGCAGCTGGCGTTATGTCAAGCTGCCTCAAAGTAAAACTTTGGGGCTGCAAACAAAAAGAAAACTTACTTTTGATGACATCTTAAATGATAAGTGATTCAAGTGTCTATAGCTCATACATGTTTAATTTTTTTTTT
>VZTE01004638.1:478380-512772 GCA_013397775.1 Eulacestoma nigropectus | reverse complement strand
TTTTTTTTTTTTTTTTATGGAGCAAGACTACCAAATGAACAGAAAACTACCAGCATTGCTTTGCCTATGCATGTCACAACCTTATCAAACTGATTGATCAAACTGATCTCTTGTTAACAGCTGCTGGCAGCTCCTACAGATGGATATTAGTGTACAAAAGGGTGACAAACTACCAGTGGGGAGTGAAACTTGCTGTGAATGGCAAAGTAACATAACCAAAACTGCCAGGGCATTTAGGTGTTCCTAATTTGCTCTGTGTGTGTGTGTGTATGCTAAAGCTCAGCCAGAGAACGTACTAAAGCAGGAAAAGCAGCTGTTGGGGAAAACAGTGACCCAATCTCCTTAGCAGTTTTGTAATGATTTAATGTATTCAGACTGAAGTTGTGTTTTGGTTTAGAATATCCATGGCTAAAAGCAACCAACCCTTCTTTACCACTAAGATAGTTACATTTACATAAAGATTGTTAGAATCCAGCATATGTTTTAGAAAATACCTGAAGTAATATAACAAAAAAAAAAATCCTGTGGCCATAAACTCCTGCATATAGGGAGCTACAGGACCCTTTCCACAGCTTCAATTCATTATTCATGCCATAATTTCCAAATGCCAATGAACTTCTGAAAGTTGTGTTTGCTGCTCACAGGTCTTTAACAACAACGACATTCTCAGACACTCTTTATTTACCTCCTGGCTTTGAATATGTCTTCTCGGTAACAAATCTTGGCAGAAAACTGGCATTAAAGGCACAGACTTGTCTAAACTGGGCAATTTCTGCCTCTTACTGGTGTTGGGTTTCCTGGGTAGCTTTTGGTAATTGCCTCAATTTTTGCAAGTCATAGCTTGCCATCTCCAACAGGATAACCATTAGTAGAGAGCTATTAGAAAGGATAACATGTTTGTAGCAGACCTTGAGTTCCAGAAGAAGTAAACAGGTAGAAAGCTTTCCTTAATGCAAATGCTCAAACATTTGTCTAAGTACTTGTTTCAATTTGAGAGGACTTTGCATAGCTGTGTGATAAACTGAATAATTACTGAATTTGGTTTAGGAAAACGTGCCTCGGGCTGTGCATGGAATTTAGCTGTTGCCTACCTAGAGTGCAAAGCCAAATACGCTCCACTGCTAAATTTTCAGGAAAATGTAACAACAATTCACAATTTTGTGGAGCTGGCTCAGCCTGTGTTCTGATAATGTTGAGATCTTACCTCTCCTGTTTAGAACACAGCCATGTAAAATATCCTGTGTTTTACATATGATTTTAAGCAACGGTGATTAATTTATTTTTTAGTTTTGGAATACATTTACCCAGAAGCCAAGATATTCTATTCTTTGTAGCCTGATAAAGAGAATGCATTTTTTTACAACTTAGCCCACTTGTTGTTTTGGATGTGCTGCTTCTGTACCTCACAGCAAAAAATGTTAGCATTTTAACCAGTCATCTCACTGAAGACATTCTGATATGATTCCTGGTCATAAGCTCGAGCTCATGGGCAAGCCTTACAGTTATATTAGGCACTGGCTATCTTCTATTTAACATGCCTTTCAATTACCCAGCTTTTTATAAAAACATCAATCTTGCCATTTTATCAGACAACTTCACCGCCTGGAATTTACTGCATTTTTTGTGCAAATTCCTTTTATGACCTTCATGTCTTTCATTCTTATAGAGATGGAAATTATTTGAGAGGTTAAGCTGAATTTTGTCATGATGGATGCCCCATGGTCCAACACGCTACACACTTGAGCTCACATACTGTCTTGTCTCATTGATTTCTTATACTTTGACCTTTTTATCAGTCTGACTTCAGTCACAGTAGAAGCACCTCTGTATGTGCTTTCACTTATTTCACTCTAGAGTTTCTCCCTGTTATTTTAATTGAAGTTTCTCAGAAAATAGATAACATCTCCTAATTATTTCATCGTCTTCCACCAGCTCTCCTCTATTCCACTGCAGATTATCTTTTCCAGATTTTGGTCATTAGCTTTCATGACAGCTTCTTTCTTTGACCACCCCTTCTTGTTGATGATGTTTCATGATGTGACTTTACTAAGAACCACTGATCTATTTGTCTTCTGCCATTATCTGAATTTCTCCTCGAGCTCTTTCTGAATATCAGTGACCACCTACCTACTGGTCACTGAAGTGGCCACCTATTGCTTGACCCAATAAGTACTGCACCTTTAGTATTATTTGTCAATATCTTTTTTGCAAATACACAAGTGGCATCATAATGAGTTTGGTCATTTTATAACTTCCACAGACCCTTGCTACTAGAACTGCAAACTAACACTTTCCTGTTCCTAAATCTGTCTCATTTTAATGCTATAATATTTTGTTTTCATTAATGCTTTGCTCAGAAGTCCTTAAAAATTCCTTATTATTTTGTAGCCTAACTCAAGGTGACTTTTTAATATACAAACTATTTATAGATATACTATTTATACCTTCCCCTTTCATTGGAGATACCCAATTCAGGATCTGCTGATAACATATTTGTATGCAGATTAAAGCTCCTCACATAGCAGTAGCAGTCAGACCTCAGGTATTGACAGTTTGCACTTTCTTTCCCCAGTGCAAAGCCTCATCCTCAGACATTCATAGCAGTCATTTTTTGTTACTGCTTCTATCTAACAAGACCTGTTACTACTATTATCATACATCAACTCCAGAACTCACTAATACAATCTGAAATTTCTGAAATTCCTTCTTTTCTTCTGCTTCTGTTCCTAAACAGTGATAGAGGGAGCCATCCCCAGTGCTCGTTTACCGTTTTCATTCAGTCTCTTTAATATAACCATGATGTAACTCTCTCTCCTTTCTATAAACTTCCTCTGTTTCGATAAATTTTCCCCAACTGTTCCCACAGTTGGGGAGTCAATATAGCCATCTGTGCTGCAGCCATAGTAAGCATTGTCTATTTTCTCCTTCTTTTTGCTGATATTCTGCTTGTTCTAGCTGCTGCTAAGGGACATGATGAGCCTGCTCTCTGAAGATGTAAAATCCATCAAGCACACGTGATTGTCACAACTTTTACTGACCCAGATGGTCAGGCCTGGCACCTTCAACAAGGAATTGGAGATAGCCTTCTTTGAAATGAAGGACTGTAGTCAAAACTATTCCATGTCTATCAATCAGATAACCATCCTTGGTAAGGAAAACCTGTGTTCCCACAAAGCAAGCTGGGATTGTTTGTCCAAAGCTGTGTGTTGTGTAGCCCTGAGACATTCCCTGATGAGTGCTAACACTCATCCTTAGTCATCTCTCTTTCATGGAAATGATTCTTTTAAAAACAAGCAAGAAAACGTAAAAAGACCTATCTTTTTTTCCCCTTCTCTCCAATTATCCAAGCACTGCATTAAAAGCTGGATCTTTTGTACAGGCCTTGATTCTACCTACAGCACAACACAGGCTGTTGGTCAATAGCCAACCAAATTTAAAGCATCTCTGATTTCTGCATTCACTGAATTTTGTCTTCATATTGGCTGCTGGTGATCAGGTGTACAATTTAATGGTACCGGCTAAATGAACTTTTTCAGCTTATTTACCCCATCTTAACTTTCCTATTCATCTTCTCACATCTTTCCGCACCTTCTCTTTGTGTGCTTAGATAACTACAGGCTTTAAGGGTCAATGAAGTTTATGGAGAAAGTGCATTTTGCTGCCTATTGTATTTTTGCTGTGATGCCAGCTAGAAGAGACAAGTTTAGCAGAACCTTGCTTCTTTTCAGTGTTTGATTGCATTACAGTCAACACACATATTCAAAACTTTAAAATACATCTCCTCTGATATTTTTTTTCAGCAGGAAGAAATGACACCTTACTCCTTGCTTACTGTAAGAATCATAAAGCTGAAAAATGCTCATCAAGGAGATTTTTGTAAGTACCAGATTTTCTTATTGAAGTTACACCATTCTCAAATTACTGTATCAGCCTCTGCTTGTGCTAGATACTGCACAAACGCAAAACACTAAAGTCATACTAGCTAAGAAATCACAGTTAAAGGCAATTTATGCCACAGAATATTTAATTGCAATTTCAGAGGTTTATTGGGTTATTGGTTTTTTTCCCACATTATTTATCTGACAAGTTGGCTGTTTTAGGGGTTTGAAAATATCTTAACATGAGTTTTAACACACAGATGTTTATATAACATGTCCATGACAAATGCATAGAATATATAGCTGAAATACTTACACACCAGTCCCTCTTAATTCTTTGGTTGTCCTGAGCATCATGACATCAGCTGACTCTTGCCCACCAGTGAAAGATGGCTAACAGAAATCTTCTTGGTACATGGTATTTTACAGCTTACATGCAAAGTGTTCTGAAAATGTGTGCTATTTGGCCAGCCCTTGCCTGATGGTTCACGTTCACAGAGGCTTTTCTCTAGAGAATTTTCTCCTGCCATTCCTGTGTGTGTCTCATGAACTTGGCACATCACTAATAACACAGTTTTGCATTTCCCTTTACCATACTGTTCTTCCTTCTCTTGTTTTGCAATTTCTTTCTTTTTTGTGAGATCATGATGAAGTTTGCTGAAGCCATAATATCCTACAGATAAAATTTCTCACCATCTCTTTGTATTTCGCTCACTTTGGTGTTTCAAGAGCGTAGATGTCACCTTTGTCAATTTTCCAATCAAGTGGAGAGAAGTGTTCAGTTCACATTTTCTGAAATACTGGGTTGCAGAGAATAGAAAAAATATTATAGTATAACAAAGAAGGTCAAATGAATTTCTGTTCCTATTGAGAGCTATGAAACACTGCATGTATGTGCAAGACCTCACCTTCATTCCTTTGAATTGTTGATTTAATTTCTCTTAGTGTCACCCTTGATCTAGAATGAAAATTGAAAAACAAGATAAGAACCATGATTCAGCTGCTTATGCAAAGGGATTGCACGAAGTAAAATGATGCTGCAGTCTCAGAAAATAAGGTTACAGTTGTGACCTTGTCCTCCATCCTGAGGACAGGGAGGTTTCTGAGAAGTCTCACTTAGTGGGATGTAGACATTTTGAAAATTCCTGTTACCACCAAAATGTGCACTCCTGCCGTAGAGCTCAAGATGTGTGGGGTCAGTTTTTAGCTCTGTTCATGGACTTGTCGCTAAAGAAGTTTAGGCAAATTTATACATCCAAACATTCTGTGCCTCTGTTGCCCTGTCTCCAAAGCACAGAATATCTTCTTCAACACATTTGGTCTCTCTCTTATCTGTTTAAATTATATGCTCATTTTGAATCTCCTACTATTGTAAAGAAATTTTTTTTGTTGTTTTAATTTAAGATGTGAGGTAAGGTCTAGAAACAGCAAGAAGTATTCTCAGATTCTTTTGTTAATTACCAGTAAATAAGACTTGAGGACCAGCCAGTGAAGAAAAAGATGTCTTTTCTTTCTGTCAGTAATCCCCCAGCTACTCTGTGAGCCTGTTTGAGCCTGTTTCTTAAGGATGTCATAGAATGAAGCACTGTAGACCAGGAAGCTGTTGAACAAGGAAGATAAACAAATATCAGATAGCTCTTTGTTAACTGAGCAGCAACCTACCTCTGCTTTCAAAGAATTTGGAGTCTCACAGGAAAAATAGTGTGATACCACGTGATTTAAAAACTTCAGTACAATTCAAAAAAGATACATTGTAGCTTTCAAGTGCTTGATTTTGCACTGCTATTGATGTTCTTTTAGCTTAGTGTTTTGATTTTAACATTTGAATGCATTTGAAGTATCAGAAAACTAAAATAACTACACGTGCTAGTGTGTGCTAATGAGAATAATAAAATTATGTTTACCTAGCCTTTTCTCAGCAATATGATCTTTCCCCCGGAATACTGATCAATACTGATCATAAGCATCTGATACAGATGCTAACTGTCTCTGTAGAAGACTGACAATTTTTGTAATATGAAAATCTGTGGAAGTCTGAAATATCTTCCCTGTATCAAATCCAGGAACAAGCCACCTTTTCAATCAAGTGCAGACACTTCTATGACTTGCTTTTTCTGCCTCCATGCTGGCTTCCCATCTTTTTCAGTATGTGCAGTGCTCCATTCCACGATTTTCTCTCACTTTGTTGCAAGTGCAGTTACACCAGGTTGTTTGGTTGTAGAGTTTCTACATTTTTCCTTGACTTACTTGCCAAATCCTGGCTTCAGGGAACACCACTTCTGTAGATTTCCACTGACATTCCTCACTGTCACGTGCACCCAACTTAATCTTGGCTGTTTTTAAAACATGCACCTCAAGAACCGTGGGATGTGTGTTTCACAAGCCTGGGATGAAATCCAAACTTATCCTGAAATCTGATGTTACACCTTTGCCTGTAGACAACACATGCTGGTGAAGCTTGGCACACAAAGAAAAAAATTAAACCGAGAAGAAAACAGTTCACTCCTCCTCAGTGGATGAATTGGCCCCTTTGATATGCCTGCTGTCACCCCACCCCTTTTGTGGTCTCCTCTATACTCGAGTGATGTTTCTCTCCAACATCTGCTTCATGCTACATGTAATTGGTTTCTGTCTTGTCTTATCTTACCGTGCAAATGATCTTGACAGACCTGGGCTAATTATTTTCTACTGTACTCCTAACTAACCTTTATGCCAATTAGTAATCATGGGTCAGACTCAAACATTTCTGGCACTCCCTGATTTCACTGTGGGCACTGAAGAGGGCACCCAGATAAGATCACTCACAGTCATCCTGCTGCCCTGCAGGCACTGAATGTCATCACCAGTCTCCCATGCTCTATGCAGTTTGGCTGTGAAGGTGGTGGGGGTACTAGAAAGGAATAAATTCCATTAAAGTTTGAGTCTCTTGCAGTCTGGCACCCGTTTTGCAGTGGTATTCCCCTCCTCAGTCCAACACTGCATGCAGCCTTGGGTAAAAGAATGACTTTTTCGGTCATTGGTGTGTCTGCTCCTTTTCAGCTGGAAGTCTTCTAGGGCTTTTACAAAAGCTCATGTTTCCTAACTTTATTAGTGGTGCCACTTCTTTTACGGAACTCCCTATGTGTGGGAGGGATATCTGGTCAGGATAAGATGGCAGGGAAAAGGGTGTATTAGCTTCTTTTCTTGCTGCTGACACCCCTTCCAGTGTCTGTTTCCCAAAAGAATGGAAAAGGAGCTGGGTGATGGGAGAGGAGGAGCATGGTGGCACAGACTGTCCAACACCTTCCAGTTGCTCTCCTTAAAAAAGTGAGTTATTGTCACTATTGAGCCAGGAATGGAGAGATGTAGCAACACAGAAATTCAGCGAAAGAATGAATCATTTATTAATTTTACAATCATTTTTATATAGTCTAGTTCCATAAAGCGATTGGACAATGTTCACACACCTCCTAGGGTGATTGGTTCAGGTTCTATCACATCCACGGTAAAACATTTTCTCAGTGTACCATAAACAGAATTTAGCAAAACACCAGATGTGAATACTGTTTACATAAACTATTACATAAACTATCTTACTGTTTTCATATCTTGCGTGAGAAAGGAAAGGTTCTCAAAGAATTAATGCAAGAAGCTGGAAAATTCATCTGCTAGCAGCATTTCAGTATCCACAAGTTATTGGGTGGCCACACAGAGCTGCAGCAAGCTCCCAGCCTGGCCCACTTTCATCATTAGTGCTTACTTGTTTTATGGCAGACCCTAAACCCCACAGCTGAAGCTGACACCCTTACCCTGCTCCATGGACGAACAGGAGGGGAGGGGATCTGCCTCATCTGGCATGCCTGAAGCCCAGGCACCAAGAGAGAGGATTTTCCCTGAGGCACCACAAGTGGAAGCAAACCTTTTCCAGATCCTTAGACAGCACACGTGACAGACCTGCAGTGATGTCATTTCTCCACCACTACTTAGTGCCATGTGAAAGAGAGAAACTCTGCTGGACTCCACTGGATCTCACATAATCCTGAAGACCTGAGTAAAGAGGTCTCTGTGACAGTATCGCTCTCTGAAGCTGTGGCAGCCTACCTGGGTACCAGCTGATTCCACATTCCAAGAGCTGACCTTTGCTGCTGGAGTGCAGGTTCAGGCTCATTAAAACAGATGAGGTGAAGAGTGGTGGTGTCAGGTCTGGCTTGACGTATTTGGCCTCACTGGTGCTGAGTGTTTGCAGTGCTCTTCCTGGACTGCAGAGGTGAATTTTGAGCTCTCTGTCCCAGTGGGAAATTACTTGGAGTGAGCTTCAGGCTGACAGGTGCTGTTTTTTTTCTGGGAGACAGTAACTTCTCTGAGAGGATTTGTCTTACCAGATCAAGAGGCTGTCAGAGCTGAGGTAGGAAAGTTAAAATCTTGGGTTGAAATGCGACTGCACTTATCAGGTATATTTTCTACTGTAGAAAACAGGCACATGTGGAAACTTTCTCAGCTGTAGAAAGAAACCTGTTAGTCTTAGCTGGGATGTCAGAACAATCACTCCTCTCCCTTGACTCTTTTTGTTTTCAGATCTTCCTTTGATTTTTCATCTTTGAATGAAGATAGACCTTGCAAATTTATAGAAGAGGAGCTCAGAGACTTTGTCCTCTAAGACCTTGAGAAATTATTTTGTGAAAGCTTTTGTTTTATCCCTTCAGAAGAAATGAGTCAGTTCTGCAGCAGTACACTTGGATTCTTTGCAAATCAGAGCCGTTCTCCAGAGACATTAAGGGTTATTTTTGCTACAGAAAATAAGTGTAAGCAAATTAGGAAGAGTACAGCAGTGCAGGTGGTCCTAATGGCCCTGTCCCAGGAAAGCAAGTGGTTCTGGTGGAAGCACAGTGGCACAGGAGGGAGAGGTCACCCAGGGTGTGAAACTTGGAGCTGGGACTGCAGCAGGTGCTGCACCCACTGTATCTGCTCCAGGGAGAAAGTCTTACTTTGCTTACTTGACTTAAATGGCTGGACTGGGTGAAGGGCTCATTCACATGGGAACTCCATTCATCCCTGGTCAAGGACATCACTGATTAAGCACGGTAGACCTATGAGCTTTTGTTATTTCCACAAGCAAGCCACAGAGAGTAATACTGTACATACAAATGAGTGTTGCACCTGGATGCTGGTAGAGATCTGAACCAAGTTCAAATCATCTCTCAGATAAACAACAGTAGGAGGTAAATTCTTAATACTGTTTGTATTGTTCTAAGCTGGTGAGGGAAAATGTTCCCAAAGATCATGTCCAACAATTGAGAAATGGGAGCGGTTCTCCTCCTCCTTTTAGGTGAACTGTAGTAAACCAGGATTCAAGGAGAACCTGTCTGTGCAGGTAGAGAATATTTCACTAGGAGAAAATTATTTCTTCTTTTTGGTGTTATGAAATGCAGTAACAGGACAGATGGGGTTTTTTAGTTTACATTCATTGTTCTTATGAGACTTAGTTTTTCTTATATGCTTTGGTTTTCAGTGCTGAAATTTCCTCCTTACCTGTGATGGAGATGAGTGTTTTAGTACGTGATGGTTCATTTCAGGTACACCTCACAGGACTGTACTCTCACGGAGTAGCACACATGGCTGCAGTTCTGAGCTACTTCTTCTGGTCTTGTATTTTTAACCCATCTTTAGCTTGAAGACAGAGTTGAGAAGCAGTCTCACCATCATACAAATTAAATCAGAAGTTACAAATTGGAAAAGGACATCAGGGTCACTTAGTGCTGACTTTCAAAGAGACTGTGAGTTCAGATGTCTCAGCATTCCCATGAGGTGACATTATATCATCAGGGAAGTTGCAACACTGAAGTAAGGGCCTGGCATGGCATGAAACTGCTAACAAAGCCCAGCAATTGCATTAAAACTAGAGAATGAAAAAAATGCAAATAGATTTTTTTTTTTGGTATTAGCTCTCGGGTAGCAATGAATAAACTGGAACATTTTCAGTAGCTCTCTTGTACACTTTTTTCAGGGATAAGAGGGAGCAATGGAAGCTGATTAGTCATTTCAAGGGCTCCCATATAATAAGGGTGCCATAGTCATCATAGTCTTCAGTAGACATTCAACTATCATGTTATTTTTTATTTATCTCACCATTTGCCTCACAGTTTAGCCTCGGTTCAAGTGAACTGCCACTTCTACAGAAATATATAAGCACAGTTAGAGTCACAGCATGGGGATGCTCTCTGTACAATTAAAGGAAAACACAGAAAATCACAGGAATCCTATGGAAAACAATAACTTCTCCACATTGGTAGGCACTGTAGATGAAATTGTGGCAAAACCACATGTGGCATAGTCCCATTTCTTCACAGGAAGGGAATGTACTTTGTCCTAGTGGTATCTCCTCACCCCATCTGCAAGGTCAAATTTACATACAGGAGTTACAAATTACACTACTGTGTAATTTGTCTGTGACCAACTAGCCTTGCTAAGGCAGAGTTACACAAAGTGGCTGAGGTGTGAAGACACTTCTGGAGATTGTGTAGTCCAGACCCTTGCCCTAAACAGGATTGGCTTCAGCAGGTTGCTCAGAGCCGTATCCAGTCAGATTTTGAACATCACCAAGGGCAGAGACTTCACGACCTTTCTGGGCAATCTGTGACAGTGTTTGACAGTGTCATGGCAAAAATGAAGTTTTTACTTATGTTTCAGTGGGATTTCCTGCATTTTGGTTTGTGTCCATTGCCTTTTACCTTTCACTGGGCACCACTGAGGAGGGTCTGACTCAGACTTCTTTATTTTTCTCTCCCCTGATCAGGTATTTACACAAATTCATAAGACCCCCTAAGCCTTCTCTGCTTCAGGCTGAAGAGTCTCAGCTCTCTCAGCTTCTCCCCATAGAGCAGATGCTCCATTTCCCCATTTTGTTTCTGAACTTTTTTGTTTAGCTCGTTCCAGCATATTCTTACCTCTCTTGTGCTGGGGAACCCGGAGACGTGGCCTTGGCAGTGCTGAGTAGAGAGGAAGGACCACCTTTCCAGCTGCTGGCAACACTCCTGATGCAGCCCAGGAGGCTGTTGGCCTCGCTTGCCACACCTGACTGGCTTGTGTTCAGCCTTGTGTCCACCAACATGCCCAGGTGCCTCTCTGCAGAGCTGCTGTCCAGCTGGTCAGCCCTCAGCCCATCCTGGTGCTAGGGTTTTACCTTCTCATGTGGAAGACTTTGCATTTCCCTCAGTGAACTTCATGAGGCTCATGTTGACCCTGTTCTCCCACCTGTCCAGGTCCTTCTGAATGGCAACATAGCCTTCTGGTGTGTCAACCACTCCCCTGAGTTTTGCTCCACCTGCAAACTTGCTGAAGCTGAACTCTGTCATTGTTCATACAGCTTATAACAGCACTGGCCCCACTGTCAGCCTCTGGGGTACACCAGTAGTGAGTGGCCTCCAGCTGTACTTTGTGCTGCTGATCACAATCACTTGATCCTGGTAGTTAAACCAGTTTTTAATCCACCTCGCTTTCCATTTATTTATCCTGTACTTCATCAGTTTGACAAAGAATTGTCAACAGATGATTTTACATAAATATTTATGAAAGCAACACATGCAGAAAAGTAATTTTAGAAAGTAGCCTTATGAAGATATTTTGTCAAAGAAAACACTCCAGACACTCAGTAAATTCCATCTAAAACAGTAACAAAAGACATTCATAAGTGCTGCAGCTGTCCATTCATGGTGGGCTCAGAGATATAGCAGTGCCAGCTTTCTCAGTTCTATCACAAGTCTTATTTTACACAGTGTGTGATGAAAAAAATGGAATTTAAAGTAAGGGCAAAGAATTTTGGTTTTCAAGACCATTTTGGTTTTCTTTAGGAAGAAGAAGAAAGGAAAAGAAAAGGATGTGCCTTTGCAACTACAACAAAAATATGGAAGTGTGTCCTTCCTGCACCATATGATAGCTAGAAACTAAAAGGGAGAGAAATTATATCTTAAATCAGTTCAGAAATGTTGATTTCTGAATTACATCCCACCTTATCCACTTTGGCAATTTTGGGGATGCTGGAATCATGTTTTGGAACACTTGAGATTGGCAGTGGTATGTGCATTAATGAGAGGAGGGATGGTCCAGATGCCCTGAAGCCACATTTAGTTCTTGGCTTGTCTACATCTCCTCTGTAGATCAGACGCAGTGATACCATAGCACATCACAGCTCAGCAGCCTCACTCCGCTCCCTTCATCCACAAGATGCAAATCCTTTCTGCCACTTCACTTTTCCTGGGAAGAGATGTGAAATAGGAATTAGATTCCAGGTCTTTCAGGCATCAGCAAACACCAGGAAAAGACTTCAGCTCCTACTGACCTCCTGAAGCAGCAAGTGTACTGCTGGTTGGCCTCTCCCTTCCTACCCTGCCTAGGGAGACAATGATCAAGGTCACTAGAATAATTAATTTTCTGTCATAAAAAGTTAATAGCCAGGTATGTCAGTCATTTACTACCTGAATCAGACTTAAACCTGATTCTTTTGATATTTCTCACAAAGTTAAATTGGTACAGAGATAATTTATGTACAATCCCTCTCATGGTCTGAGCTCATGCTGTGCTGCCTCTGTCACGGTTTTGCCTGCCAAATTTTGTTGATATGGAGCAATACAAGACTCCTGAATATGCACACTGTTCTATTCGCTAGCTAGGATTGTATTTTTTCTTTTAATGCATAAGATTATGCATAATTGTTTGAATACACTGCTTATTAAAAATAGTGTTGTGATGAACAAATTAATTTTATCCAGCTGTGTGATTTCTGTCTTCCTGGTTTGGCCAATGTTTATCAGAAAGAACTGGCCATCTCTCACCCATGTTGAAGCTATAGAGCATTTCAATGTCTCTGCTGCTTGTATCGTGCTTCCTCTGCCAGATATTTTGTGCCTATGTTCCTACAGTAAGCCAGTCTGATTGCTATGTGAGCCTCTGGTTGCCAACAGCTTCAGATGAAATATTCCACACCAAAATCATCGAAAACTGCAGAAATCCTGTGTGGAATGAAACTTTCTACTTTCGGATACAGAGAAAAGTCAAGGTAAGCAAACCAAAATCTCTCCTTTTCATCTCATCTCCACGCAACGTCTTTTGGTTTAGGCCTAAACCCCTAAACTAGAAATGTTTCCTACTGCATTTCTGAGTTTGCTTAAAATTCCCCATGCAAGCTGAAGCAAAACAATTCTGGCTTTGCTGGAATCCACTTTACTCCTAACAGATAGTTTGTATTTATATATGCGTAATGAGAGACTGACCTCCTTGGGGAAGGCTGATGGGACTCATGATAGTGAGAACACAGAGAAACTGAAATGAAAATATAAAATTACACTATAACAGAAAAACACTTCTTCTTCTGAGAGGACATGAAATAATGGCAGGAGATAATGGCAGGAAGCTGCTAAGTTCTAGTAGGATTAAGATCTTTACTCAGTTTGCTGCTGATAATTACACTACACTCAAATACCTGCGAACAGGTGGCTGAAAGCAGAACGGCCAAGGACATAGAAGGGTGATTATTGATATGATCTCTATTGCCCCTGCTGATATGAAACAATATAGGACTTCTGGCAATCCATGTTCCTCCCTAGAAGATTGCATTTTTTATGAGAGCTCCTTAAAGCATAACAGCTAACCCAAAAGAGATCTCAGTTCAGCTTTAATTGATGAGACTAAGAGCTGGTTCTTTATACTTGCTTTCTTACTCTTCCTTCTGACACTTTTTCATCAATACTTTTCTATTTCCTCTCTGTAAAGCAGACACTAAGCCTGGAAGAGCTGCAGGATGTCGTACTTCTTGTACGTCATACATGCTAGTGAATTGGATATTTTTCATTTCTTTTCCCAGAATGTTCTGGAAATTACTGTTTCTGATGATGACATCATTCATGATGATGACCGTGCAACTGTGCTTTTTGATGTAGCTAAAATCCCCCTTGGGGAAAGAGTTTATACAGCATTCCCACTAAACCCAGAGGTAAGAGCTTGGTCAGTCATTTAGCGCAGCTTGATGTTCACTCTCTCCCCTCTGTTTAAAGAGGTGCACTGTCTTTTCTGGTTTTTACCACCAGGACCAGCTTGGTGGTAAAAACGTAGCAAAATTTATTAACATCCTGGAAACTGCTCATCAGTGACAAAATAGATGGCCTTCTCAAATTCCTGTTGGTTTCCTCTGGCATAGATCATGGCCAAATTCCCAAGCCTCAGAGTAGATGCACTTTTAATAATCTGATAGAAAATGAAAGTTTATCTAATCCTCACAAAGACTATAAAACCAAAACAATGCAAGCACAGGGAAATGGCCTGTTTCCACAATATTTTCCTAAACACTAAGCCTTAACATATCATGTTCAGCTGGCAGAGAAGAAAGTGTGAAATAGAAAGGTTTGTTAGGGAGATTTATAAGCACCAAACACTCTTCATTCCGCTAGTACAATTGAAAACTTTTCCTTGGGGAAGAAAAAGCTGCCTCTGTCATTTAATGCTGATAGTAGCAAGCACAAACCAGAATGTTTTTACCTATTAAATGTAAAGGACTCTGTGTTTGCAAAAATTAAGATCACTTTGAAAACCTCTGCACATGCTAGTTGAGACAGCGTGTTTTTTCATTTTCAGAGGAAGGAGGAGCTGGAAGTTGAGTTTTTATTGGAGAGCATGTGAGTAAAACCCCATTATTATTGGAGTAGCAGATTGGAGTTACGCATTAGTGCAGGGAAACCTTTTGTAGATCCAGTATTACCTTAATAGCCAGAGACAAGTTTTTCCCAAACTTAATCTGTGCATTAAAAAATCATTGTACGAATGGAAAAAATGCCATGATGTGGAGAGGAGTTGAGAATTTTTGATTCTGTGACTTTCTCTTAAGATTTCTGTCTTACATAGTTCAAAGTTGGCTGGCAAATCCCACTGCAGTAAGTCTACAGATTTATTGGACAGTGTTCTCTGAGAAAGTCATGATTGAGGAGAATATTGCCACCCAACTTGTGACATGCCTGTGCTACTAAGGCTGTTGCAAGGACTTTCCAGGTGCCTTATGGCAGTTTAATAATTTCTGCTTGGTCATTATGTGGTATCTAGTGTCAAGGGAGCACACTTACAGAGACAATAAGAAGGAGCAAAGAAAATGATAGTAATAAAAATTTAGAGAGAATAATATGTCCTGTTCAGGATGGTATCCAGAACATATTGTTTATAAAATACATATTATTTGTTCTTGTTTTCCAGCCAGGGTCCTCCTGAAACCATCATCACAAATGGGGCAATAGTGGTAAAATAATATTTTGTTCTTTTGTGTTCTTTCTCACATCATTCTTTACCATAGATGACTATAATGTCAGTGAGGGAAACATTGCAAATCTTTATTCTTTAGTGATACTTTCTCTTAGGAGCTTTATCTTTAAGGAGGCCAGCATGATCTTAGAGGAGCCTTCCGACTATTATAATTTTCCCTTGTTTGGTCTGCATCCATTGAAAATGACAATGTGTTTAGCATAGCACCATCTTCCCATGTGACAGTAAATTAATTCTCACTTTCACTGTGTCTGGCAAAAGCATACAACACAGCTGGCCCCTCCATTCAAGCAATGACCTTTCCTACAATGACTCTTTCAACATCTGCCAGCCCTGCTGGTGAGATGGCTGGATGAGTTATCTAATTCTCTGTCCTCATCACACCTACCATAGTGTCGTGAAGAAGCCTGTTTGGAAGTTCACTTGGACAGCAGGATACAAAAGAAGCATTTTTCAGGTAAGATTATAAATTCTTGAAATTAATATTAGTGATTTTACCATCCCTAACAAGGCCTGGACATTGCGTCATCAAAATGCTAAGGCTTTAATTGATCATATTTAAGGTGATTTGTAAAAAATTTGCAGTAGGGAATGCCACCAGTCCTGCAGCAGTTACAGGTTCAGGGTCCTGACTTCGTGGAGAGTCTTGTGCCAGACTAGAAAAAACTAGAATGAGATGCTTATACAGAAGGTGTCTAAAATCCAAGCTGAGATTCTGCAAACCTCTGCTGCATTACTGCTAAACCCTGAAGAAGCTTAATTCCTCAGGTGTTATAGTCCATGGCGTTAACTTTGCTCAGGATCTCTGTCACTTCGACTTATGCATATGCACAGAAACACCTCATTTTTTGCAGGGGTTAGCCACTCAGCAGCTGGCTCCTGCCTGACCCTGGTCAAGATCCAGAATCTAGAAGTTCCTCTGCCCACATCCCCTGAGGGGCTGGATCTGGTAGGCAATCTCAGAGCATGCATAACACACATTGACAGGATTAACTAAGCTATTCATATAAATAGGGTCATCTGCTGCAGAGTCAGATCTTATTTTAGGGGACTGAGAACTTCTTCAGCTCACTATTTGGCCTGGGATGAGGATGATTTACCATGCAAAGTACCTGGTTGTATTCACCGTGTCATGATGCAACTGCAACAGAAAAGCAGCAGTCTAAAATTCAGTGCTATTCCTGTCACATTCCCATCTGACTTCTTGCTCAGCACATTATAATGACGCAGTCACCTGAAGTGTCTGGGGTTTGGATCACTTTTAGAAGATAGCTTTCCAAATACAAAGGAAGAGGAGAAGGAATTTGTTCAAAGATACCTTTTGCTTCTTTTTTTTTCTCCTCTCTCTTTTTTTTTTACAATTATAAGTAACTTTGTGTATGCATTTTATCTCATTGTTTTAGAGAATGAGCTAACATTTACAGTGAGAGGATCCTTTGAAGAAACCCAGACAGTTTCGGTGGGCTGTGACTCCTGCTCCCCTCTCCCAGATCCCACTTTCTTCCACTATGCCAGATACAAGCAACCCTCCCTGGACGTTGCACTCAGAAAGAAGAGGAAGCTTCCCACCTTTGTACGTTACCCCAGAACATGGTAGACAGCACAGACAGTCCTGTGACCTGACATTTACGTGTGAGTAGGCAGCAAGAGGAGAACATTTCTGTTTTAACCAAAAAGCACTCCGTGCTCCTTTTCAGTGTGCTTGCATGTCATGTGGAGCAAGGAGGAGAAGTGTCCCCCTGACAATCCCTCTGAAGTCACTCCCCTTCGAGCAGGAAGTAGTTGGTGAGGTGAGTGTCTGCAGGCCATGGGGAATCCTTTGCAAGCTTTTTGAAATTCTTTGATTCGCAGGAAACAGAAACCAAGGGCCACTTCTCTTTATACAGAGACAGTTGTTTTCTAACCTCCCTCCAATATAGGGCAATGCATAGTGGAGTGAATTACTTGGAGCAAAATAAAATGGGAAATCCAAGGGAGGAGGGGGAGGAAGAAAAATGCCTAAGCTGTTGCTCATGTTCCTTCTGCTGTCCATGTACTTAACCAGGCTGGAGGTGACGGGGTGCCACTGCGACAGAGAGGTGAGGCTGCAGCCTGGCACACTGCAATGGGAGGCAAACCCGAGCCACACATGTGGGGTGCTCTGTCTCTCTGGCTTCCCCTTGTATCTGACATTGTTATGTGAGAGGCTCTGGTTTCAACACCTATCTTCAGTGGTGGATCCTGCCAGGGAGGTGAGCTGTAGCACTGCAGCTCTTCTAGTATTTATTTGTGTAGCGAACTAGTACCAGGCAAGCTACACCTGAGTTTTATGAGAGAGAGAAGATGTGGACTACAGATGATAGTACTAAAGTCTTAATCTATTAAATCTGTGCACATCTCTGGTTACTATTGAAATACTGAGAAGAGATCTCAGTTTTTTGAGATTCAGAGTTTTGTAGGTGTAATGATGACCCAAACGATCTATGTCTGAGTGGGGGAAAGGGACTGTTCTAAACAAAATATCAATATTCATCATTTTATCTTTTCGATTTTCAGCACAGAAAATTTGATTTACTCCTTAAGGTGAAAAAATGGTAAGACATGTTTTCCCCTTGGTTCTTTGTATTTAGACAGTTGTCAATCAAGTTCCAATCCCTTTGTTACTGCCTTTGTCCTGAATGCTGGTCCATCCTTATTTCAGATTATAAAATAAAATGCATTCAGTACATAATGTGAAGATTTTAACAACCGAGTTTTTGCAATGGGACAGGAAGTTAAGGAAAGGTTTTATAAAGAACACACCAATTTTCTATTCATATTGTGCTGCAATCAATATTACATGCTAGGAGCCACTGTACACACTCTGATACCTCTGCAATTTGTGGAAAAATGCAGATTTTCAATAAAAGTAACATTTCAAAACTAATTGAAAAAACCCTTTCTGCTTCCCAAAAGGTCTCTTTAACTGTTTTCTTTCATTAAAAGATCAAAATCAGAGTGTCTGGGTACTCCAAGATGCAAAATAAAATGAAATAATAAATGTACCTGCATTTATTGTTTTAATGGCTACTCAAAGAGATAAATGCAAGTAAACTCAATGAAGTGATTGCCCATTTCTAAACCAAGGAAACATTTTGGAATATCATTCAGGCCTTAGCAAAATTTATAAGATGAATATGTTACATTATGTACCATGTTGTAACAGGAGAAAACTTCCAGAAAAGCAGATGCATCTCCTGTCATGCTGTTTATTTTCAGTAAATATGCTATGAAATATACATACAGTTTACAGCTGCCATTTAAAAACTTCTCCCTTAGAATGCCTATGCAAGATTTTCATAGCAGCTTTCAAACCCCGTATGTAGTGCTTATAAACACCAAAAGAACACCTGATCCTGTAAATCTGCAGCTTCAGCAGAACAGTTTCACAGGTATCAGTGGAAGTTCGCACAACTTTTAAAAGCCACCTTCAAAACACTGCCCTCTGCAGGCTTCTGGATTTATGTCTGAAAAGAAACTACTCTTATTTGTAGCTATATTTAATTCCAGGCATCTTTGGCAGGGAGGAAAAAAAAAAAGAATTCCTTTAATTTCAAAGGCAGACGGACTGTTTTTTTCCAAGAACAAACCAGAACATTTAATATCTTCTGTCTTTGCTTTATATAGACCTGGTGGTGAAGGCATGTCTGTTTTTGAGGTAAAGCAATTAAAATGCTGGCTTAGACTACAAATGTGATGAATGATATCTGATCCGTGTTCCAGCCAGGAAGACCTAGACGTACGCCTGGGGTTTGATCTGTGTGTCCAGGAACAGGATTTCATTTGCAAGAGGAAGAAGGTAGTTGCAGCCGCTTTGAAGGACATTCTCCACCTGGAAGAGGACTTGCAGGACGATGAGGTATCTGAGACATAATTATTCTCTGCTTTCTGCACAGATGAGTGTCAAAATATAACATTGGTGGTCACATTTTCCTGAAAACCTTGTAGTTTCATGTACAAACTATAGCTGAGTTCTTTTCTCTGTGGCTGATTTCTTTTCTCTACTCTAGAGAAGAAACGAGTATTCATCAGAAATGTTAATAAAAAGCCTGTAGCCCTGAAGCTAAAGAATCTAGCCTTGTGTCCAATAGCAGCCTGCACTATAATGTAGAGAAACACTAGGTGCTCTCAGAACCAAAGCCAAAATTTCTTTTATGCCAGATCTAAACAGCGGATTCACCACTTCATTCCCTCACGGTTAAAACTGGACTTTATTTTGTTTATCCTTTGTGCCACCACTTAGGTTCCCATTGTGTGAGCACAGCACACTGCCAGTCTGACTTTGTCTGCTGTAGCATGTTCTTGCTCAGCAAACAGGATTGATAACAGAGGTTTAAGGGCAGGGGAAAATCAGGTGTGGTTTTGTTTAAATATGCACCCATGACTGCAGTGTGAAGCCTAAACTCAAATGCAAACAGGATAAATTTTGCTTGTTTTGAGCTAAACTGAGTTCAGTTTTTTTTGCACAAGCTGGACCTTTCAGACAGAAGACCTTGCCTTTAAATGCCAGCGCTAAGCCGTGGGTCATTCCCTTCCCCTCAGGTGTATAGCCACCCATACTTCCCTGCAGAACAATCTCTCTAGATTCTCCTGATGATTTGTACATGACATTCATTCACTCCAATGTACCTGTCTTTACTGTTAAAGAGGCTAATGCATACTTACGAATTAATTCTTTTTCTAAGACTGCCAGTCTCTGGATTTCTGTATGACCACAGAAGCAAATAATTGCAGCTCACTTGCGTACCTAGTACTGTATATACGTATGTGGTAGGTGGAGTGAGCATGGTTTCTCTTTCCCTCCAGCAGCTGTAAAAGGGAGTGGTGTCACCATCCTCTGGTTTCAGGGGTTCTGAACTGGCCTGTGCTCTTAAATCCATCAGTCATGACATTTCTAGTGTGGCCTGTGGAATAACTATACAAGAGTTTCAGCAAACTTCAGGAAAAAGGAGGTTATTACTGCTTGCATGGAAACTGTGAGACAGCACTGATATTTTCTAGTCTATTGTATCTGATAATAATCTGATCCAGATAAAAGAAGGTACAATTTCCTCTAATTTTTTTGCTGCTTTGTGTTAATGGTTTTGAAATAGAGCACTGAAAATGTGATAATGGATTTCATGTACTAATGCAGAGCTGGCTTGACAGAGGGAAATACGAAGTATTTCTTACTCTCATATGCTCCATTATTAATTCATGTTTATCTTCACATTGGACTGGTGGCATTTTTTTACTATTTTATCAGAGCTGTAACTTCATGCTTCTAATCAGAGCTGTCTCTGTCCCTTCTCAGACCATGTCACTAAATGCATGTATTTTGGGATTGAACAGGTACCTGTGGTGGCAATCATGACAACGGGTGGTGGAACCAGAGCTCTGACAGCCATGTATGCTCACCTCCTCAGTGTGCAAGAAATGAATGTCTTGGACTGTGTCTCATATATCACTGGTTTGTCTGGAACAACATGGTAAGACCAAGATAAGCACATAGGATTTTTCCATAGATGACATCAAGAAGTGATCTTGATGTCACCTATAAGTTGTATGATCTTAACTATCAAGAAAAGGCTTTCTTTATCTGCTGTGGCTTTTTTTTGTTGTTTTTTCTTTCAGTGGGTATTTTTCCACATTTGGAATTAATTAAATATGTGGATAGTACCAAACATGTGGTGTTTTTTCATGTAAATGAAGACATAATACACAAACCTTCATAACTTCCTAAAGCTCTGCTTCAGAACTCACACTTTTCCTTGTGGTTTTTTTGGGGTTTTTTTTTAGGACCATGTCAAACTTGTATGAAGATCCTGACTGGTCCCAAAAGGATCTCAAGGAAACACTCAGTGATGCCCGAAAGCACGTACTTAAAAATAAGTTTGTTACTTGTTTTGCCCCTGACCGTCTGAAATACTATTTGAAAGAGTTGTGCCAGAGGAAAGAGGAAGGACATCAGCTGTGTTTCACGGATCTGTGGGGACTCATCATTGAAAGCATGTTACATGAAAAGGTAGAATAACAGCACCTTTCTCTTCAGATTTGAATATCTAATGAATACAGCAGTGAAGAAAGAGAGTAAGTCAAAAAATAGTTGAGATTGGAAGGGACCTCTGGAGTTAATCTTGTCCAAGCAGGATCAGGAAGGGCCAGCTACCTTGAACTTTGGGCTTTGAATATCTCCACAGTTGAAGACTCCACAAATTCTCTGGGCAACACATGCCAATGTTTGACCACTTACAAAAAAAGTTTTTTGCTTGTTTGTTTTTCACATAGATGCCTAAAGCATGTGCCTTGGCAGTACCATTCATTATGTTTGTTGGCTGTGTTATACAGATCTTAATGTCAGACCTCGTACAGAAAGGATGGGAATGAAAATAAGTAATAGGAAAATTACAGTATAAACAACTTTTAATTTATTCCTCACAGAATCTAAAAGGGGCTTACAAGAAGGTTGGAGAGGAACTATTTGCAAGGGCATATAGTGATAAGACAAGGGGGAAATGGCCTTAAACTAAAGGAGGGTAGGTTTAGATTTAGGTATTAGGAAGAATTCTTCACTGTGAGGGTAGTGAGGCACTGGAACCGGTTTCCAGAGAGGTTGTGGACTCCCCATCCCTGGAGGTGTTTAAGACCAGGTCGGATGGGGAGCAACCTGGTCTTGTGGAAGGTGTCCCTGCCTATAGCAGTGGGATTGGAAATAAGTGATTTTTTAATGGCCTTTCCAACTCCAACCATTCTGTGATTCTGTGAATTCACATGTAAATATTTGAATGAAAATCCTGCTGCTCTTTTTAAAGAGCTGCACAATAAGGCAAGGCAAAGGAAAATCACAAGCCCAAAGACAGTATCTCTGAGCTGTTAATAAGACATTACCTTGTAAACATTTCCACCAAGAGCCGTGTTCAGGCTCTATTTTAATCTTCATGAATATTTCATTCCCACTAGGCCATTTATACTTTAGAAAGAGAAAACATTCCCCCTGTAATATGATTAACCCCACACACATCCACATTTCTACTGTCTGGTCACAGCACAGTGGTAGAGACACCCTGGGGTGGTATTCAGCAGGGAGCTGTGAGTGTCCCCACAGCCCTGTCCCCTGACCAACAACAGCCCTCGGGAAGCCTGGTGGCACTGGTGGCACAGCCATCCTTCCATGGGCTGCTCTGGTGAGGGGGAGCACCTGCAGCTCTGCTCGTAGGATCACACTCAAACCTTGATTCTACTCCCAAACCATCCTGCCCTTTCCACCCTGCCTGAGCTCTGCAGCAGAAGGGCCAAGGCTCGCTGAACAGTAAATCTGCATGAGCCTTGTCTCTATCACAGGTCTGAGGAAAAGGTGTTTTTCTAGGAAGTCAGGGAAAGGTTTACTCTTTGATAATGAAACATTTCCTGTAAAGAGTGCTTTTCAAACATTTCCAGACATTTTTTCTGAAATAAAAAATGTGGGTAACAGCATTTTCTCCTTACCATATTCTTTCAACATACGAATTTATTTGTGTGCTGAAGTGTTGGGGCAGGGGAGGGGTAGGGATAAGGATGGCAGCATCTTCCTGAACTGAGGTAGTAGGGAGCATCCTAGTTGGAGTCATGTACAGACTGCATTGTCAGAACACAGGTTTAGATGAAGTGGGAGGCTCTTTGTGTCGTCCAATTGTCCTCAACTACTGTCATTCTTCAAAACAGGAGGACTGCCATAAGCTCACAGACCAGCAGCAGGCACTGAATCAGGGTCAAAACCCCCTGCCCATCTACCTCTCTCTCAATGTGAAGGATAAAATCAGCGACCAGGATTTTAGAGGTAACAATACTCCAGAATTGCATTTAACATTTAATCCCAATTGGGGTCATAAGGGTATCAATTCAATGTACAAGTGCTTTGAAAGGCTAATCCACCTCAGAGGAGAAATTTAATAGTTAATATTTTGAAGACCTTAGTATAATTCAGCATTCAGGATCAAAAGCCGGACAATGGAAGACATTATGCACTTCTGTAGAAAGTGTCAGAAAGTTTACAGAGACATATAGATGTAAGAGGACAATTTGTTCTGCATAGTCACCACTGTGAAATGCACAGTAAAAAAATGCCTTCTTGCAAAGTGTGTTAGTTAGAAACCAGTCTGCCTTAACATGGCCAATAAAAGGTTTTATTCAAACAATTATGCCTCTGCTGCTATAATCAGTCTGTCTTATGTCTTATCTTTTAGAATGGGTGGAATTCACCCCTTATGAGGTAGGATTCCCAAAATATGGCGCCTTCATTCGTGCAGAAGATTTTGGCAGTGAATTCTTCATGGGTCGCCTGATGAAGAAAATCCCAGAATCCAGAATCTGCTTTTTGGAAGGTGATTTGTTGTTCTGGGAAAATGTAATATAATATAATCTGCTCCTGCACAAACCCCTCTTCTGAAGTTAAACAGTTAGTGTGTTTTTATCTGCCAGGAGCAGTATATGATAAAATACTGGAACTGATAACAGGTCACTATCTGCAGGATTTTTTATTTTCTCTGTAATCTTATGCATTTTAACAGATTTACTGATTTCATCTCTGGTTATGCTTACTGACATGAGACTTTTGCAGTAGCTTTATATATTTTTGTCAGCAAGAAACGTTGTGTATCATTGCTGCTAAGTTAAATAATCAGTTTCTTCTGCAGCCTGAGTCTCTAAAATACACCTTTTTATTTACAAAGTTCCTGCCACATCTAGCCCTGATTAATTCTTAAGATAACCTTTCCATTTCAGAGTGCAAATAGGCCATAATATTTATCTTTTTTTCCCTCTTGCATAAAAAAGTGAAAGAAGTAGGGAAATCTTTCTTCCCTTTGCGAAAGCAATCTCTTGCCTCATTGTTCTTTCTCCTTCCACCGACTGCATTAAGGAAAAAGGAAGTGTCAGGGGCTTTTTTGAGAAGTTAAAACTTTTTGCTTGTGTGAAGACTTCACTACAGCTAATGGTGAGGCGTAAGGAAGCAGCTCAGAATCTCTCTGTCCCTGACTGCAATTTCAGATAAGGACACAGGTCTTCCATTCTGTGATCAGAAATGCTCTCAGGTCACCTTTCTACACCTCGGCATTTTCTTCCTACCTTCTCTAGAGTGGTGCAGGGACATTTCTGCCCCTGTTCCCTAAAGTGCCTGGTGACACAGTAATTTGAAAGGTTTACAGCAAATTCCTTTGCACCCCATTTATTTTCTGTCAAACATATCCTATGCCACAGGGGTCTGGAGCAGTGTATTTTCCTTGAATCTCATGGATGCTTGGTATATATCTGTTAATTCAGAAGACTTCTGGCACAAATGGACCCGAGACAAAATTACTGACATAGGTGGGTTATTCTTATGTGATTATTTTGTTTTATTTTCTCTCCTTTTTTTTTTTTTCCTCTGTGCTGCTATTCTCTTACTGAATTTTTCAAAACCCTTTCAGAATGCTCTCTTCAGGGATTTCCATTATCCACATGTAAACCAGGAGGAAATTCATGTCACGTATTACATATGGCAATTATTTCAGTTGTATGTGAAAAGAACCCACAGGACCCATCACAGAAAAATAAAAGAGACAATTACCCTCTTATGAGATGTTTTCTGAGCACAGGGGTAAAACTAGAGAAAAATATCCCTGTAGATGGAAGATGCTCACATAGCATTCCACAATCTTATGGTTCCTCTCTCAGAAGTTGAAGCATCAGAGAAACAAGTGCAAACAACATCTTTGCATCTCTGAAGTCTACAAAGCATTGACACAAACTTCAGTACTGTTGGAAGTCAATCCAAACTAGTCATGAGGATGAGATTTGCAAAACATGATACAAAATTAAGAAGGGTCTGCAGGGTCAGATTTGAAGGACAAATACAGAAGATAAACACATTAAAAAGAGAAAAGATGACAAAGAAGAGAAGTATTTCAAAAAGGCTGACCTTTTTTATCTTCTAGCACTTGTAAGCGAGTAATTTCTGGTTGTTAAAACAAGGAGTTTGTATTTTCTAGGGAGGAACGTTAATGTTTGTGTGGCTGAGAGATTGTTATTGTGTGTCTTTTTATGTGTCTAAGAGAGAAAGTGTGGCATGGACTAGCAAAGGAAGACAAAGTTAAGTGCAAGATATTTAATGGATAAAATCATAGCAAAGCAAAGAAATTTCTAGTAGGGGAGGTGGACTCTTGCAGTACAAACAAACCCTTTATCACTGTGAAGGGAGAAGAAGAAAGGGATTTTGCAAAGCTTAGCTAAAAACCCATGAGATTTGTGAAAATCCTAGAAGTAAAAAGAGAAGGAAGTCCAAGTTTTGCAAAGATATTAAACCAAAGGATGACTGCACAGATTGACTTCAACAATGAAACCACATACATAAACTGTTATTCTTTCTTCTGCAGATGATGGAGCCCTATTCCCTACAAGACCAAATGAGCTGGATACTCGAGTGGTTTGTCCTACTGACAGCTTTTCAGAAATGTTCCGAGATGTCACAATGTTACGTCCTGCAGCCTCCGAAATCCATAACTTCCTGAAGGGCTTCCAGATAAACAACAACTACCTGGAGAGCGAGTTTTCCAAGTGGAAAGGTATGGTGACAGCACCCTGCTTTGAGTTATAGTTTAAACCATCCTTGTGAAAAAGAAACAATCCTTAAAATGTTATCAAGTAACTGCTTTTTTTTGTTCCCGTGCTCTGATAGTATTTGAATATGTCACTGAAAGCTAAAATTAGGTAGCAGGAGAGGCTTCAAAATAAGTTCTTGAAAAAAAATCATGAAGTCTCACGACTGATAGAAGAGAATAATCCAAATTAGTCACCCAGCACACATCTGCTGCTGTGCCAGCCTGCATGCCTGCATCATGGCACTGGTGCTATCATACACGGTCTCTTGCCTGGCCAATACTCAACGGATGTGGGAGGGAGCTTTGTTTCCTGTTACATTTTTACTTCTAAGTAAGATACAACCTTTGTAGGTCCCTGTTATCCAGGTAGGGAATTTTTTTTGTTCAGTCTGGCACCACATGTTCAATGTACAATTGTAGCTGTGTGCCTGCTCTCATAGTGAGCAAAGCAGCCAACATATTTAGTGTGTTGAGAGAGCGAGGTGCCATTTTAATTTGTTTCATATTAACAAAAAAACCCCAAAACAAACACTCCCCCAAACAAACAACAAACAAACAAAAACCCAAACAAAAAACCCCACCCCAACCTGATCAGAGTCACACGTAAGACAAATTAAGTCTATTCTCCTGAGCCCCGAGTTAATCTCTTTTAGTCAGAGGAAAGCCAAAGCAATTGCAGAGTAAATAGTGAAAAGAGGAAGCCAGACGAGGAACTGAGAAATGACTGAACTGCAGCCATCAGCTATATAGGTAGGTCTAGGACCCAAGAAAAATTGAAGTCTCTTTTTGTTAACAATAGACTTTCCTCAGCACTTCCCTTGCATTGGGCACCTCCTCTGAAAAAACGTGCTTCTTTCCTAGACTGTGAGCTGGACTCCCAGCCCAACCACCTGACAACAGCGACAGACTACCTCATCCTGATTGACACTGCATTTGCCTTTGCTACCAGTTACCCACCCCTTATGAGACCAGAAAGGAAAGTCGATGTCATTTTGCATTTCAACTACAGCTCAGGCTCACAGACAGGGGTGAGTCTTGCACATTCTTCTTTACTGATTTCTCTGTTTCAGCACTGAGTTCCCAGAATGGCTGATCCTCTACTCACAGAAACTTTTATTTTTCCCCAATATCTGGGCAGTGTTAGTAAGTTAAGAGTTTACTGTTAACTGGGGGTCACATATCTTTGTGGAACACTACAAATGTTATCAGGAAGTAATAATTTAGTAAACTCTATCTGCCCATTTTTACATGTAAGTAGCTTTAGCTGATTTGAAGGCAGTCAGATGTAGAATGAATGAAGCTAATTGTCTTTAAACATTGTCTAATATTTCTCGATGCAATCATACGTATTCTTATGCAAGGAAAAATGTACCTTCAGGACAATATAACTGCAACAATAGAAGGGTTCGATGCAGAAGACCAGGTATGCAAATAAATGCAACAATACTTTGTGTTTAGGAATGTTAAATTCCTTAGGAATAAAAAGTTGTCTAAAGGCAAGTTTTTCATAGCCAAATGTGGCATGTAGATTTTTGAAGAGAGGCATGTATACTCAGATTCATCTCACTTAATTCTGGCCTTCCAAGTCTTGGCTCCATAAACAATCTACGCCTAAATTTGGTACGTACCATAATCTGACAGAACCTGTCACTTACCCCACAAATATTCCCAGTGAAATTAGATTTTGGTCAAATTCAAAGTTCTTTTCGTATGTTCTGATGTTTTATTTTGTTTTGTGTTCCTATTGTGGCAACCAGCCCTTGAAAGATGCCTCTAAATACTTTGCAAAACAGGGAATTCCTTTCCCTACAAAAGTGCCAGATGATCAGGAAACTCCACATCTGAAGGAATGCTACATTGTTGGTGATAAAGAGAGCCCAGAAACACCTATTGTGATATTTTTCCCTCTAGTAAATGACACCTTCAGGGAATACAAAGCACCTGGTAAGTTTACAGTTACCCATCACATTAACAGAGGCCACTTTCTTTCTCTTTTTTTACTAGATAATAACTGTTTTTCAGATCATGCTGTATTAACAGACTTGAACTCTCTTTGCTTAGATATGAACCATATAGAGATACTTAAAATATGTGATTTTTCCTGGACAGTAGAGAAGCATCTGAGATCAGCCTTTGGCACATATTTTCTTCTTCAGATTTTTTTTGGCTTTTCATAAGCAGATTGTAGTTAATTGAGGAAAAGAATATTCTGTTTATCTGCAGTAGCAGAAATTAGCAGGGATAATTTCCTCTCATGCTTGTCATCCCCTCCTGTTAGAGAATGCTCTGAGGAGTCTCAGGATTTCATTGTTTAAAATAATTTCCAGGCTTAGAGTTAGGCAGATAACCTTGAAAACAAAAGCATGAACAAGCAAACTGACCAAAATGTAACAGTGAGACATAGTGAAGTGATGAAAGTACAACACTGAGCCATTCCAACAGTCTCTGTTCACTTTGAAATTTAAAGAGTTTCAATAGCAACATTGCCAGTCACTTCTAAACAGATGAATTCTAAGTTCTGGTACCATATCCCACATGCCATACTACTCTGTTGGTACCAAAGTCTCAGTTACTCCTTCTCCAGATGCTAAAATTCCTAACTCAGATTGTGAGTTCACATCAAAGCCCCACAGTATACTTGAAAGCCAGAAGTTCTAGATTGGTACATTAAATTTAAAACCAAAACAAATGCAGAAACTATTGTCCCAATTGTATCAATTCCTATCCTTGTATATTAAGTAAGTTGTAAAAAATATGATATTTTGTTTGTCGGTTGAGTTCATTGCATGTTTGAGGTGTACAGCTGGGGTTTTGAACAGGATTCAAACAGACCAAGGGTCTATTTTATGCAGGTACACACACCATTCTATTCCAGCTCTTACCACTGATCAGATAACTGAAAGGTTACTTTCTGCAGTTGCCCTTTGTAGAGAGAATTAAAGAAAGGAGAAAAGAAGAAAGAAGTAGAAGAAGAGCTGAGAATTAGCTTCTGTACTGCTCTTCTATACTGCACTGCAGTTTTATACTGCTCTGTGAGGGAGTATGCCTGCCTTCTTCCCTTCAATTTCCAGAAACTGTGCTTACGTCAGTTATCTACTATCAGGTGTATTTACTATCAGGTGCACATCGATGATGTGCAGATGTTAAATGTCAACATATATTATCAGGGAGTCTAAAAAGGGCTGTTGCTAGGTATGAAGAAAATTAATTTGAAGACCTGCATGCTGTCTGCATATTGCATACACTTGAGGCAAGCTTGTGTTGCCCAACCGGTTCAGCTAGTAGCTGCAAGCTGAGACTAAACAAGAAGAGAAAGAAGGGGTCCTCCTTGTCATGCCCCCTCGGGCACAGTGTCAGCTGAGCTGGCATGAAAGGGCTCTGTCCATGCAGCTTTTTTGGGAAGACTGACACCTTGCAGCTGAGACCTGACCTCCATAGCAGAAGGATGGATGCCACAGAAGGTGCTGTGAGCCTGGAAAAGGATGTCTGCCCTTTGTTAGTGACAGGCAGAGATCAGCTTAATTTATAGTGCTTCAGTACCATGCCCCAGCTCAGATCTAAATTGTACAGCAAGTGAAGTATTAGTATGATCGCATGAACAGGCAGTTTTTCCATAGGCGGCTCATCCATCAGCTTGTTCAGAGGGGGATTTAGAGTCTGGGCAGTAAACAAGTAAAACTGACATATTCAAACTGGTTAAATTCTACACTGTTAGGCTATTCCATGATCAAATAGAAAGAGGATTCTCTGTGTAAGATTTAGTCTGCCTCAATTAATGGTAACAGTTCACTGTAACTCTGTCTGCAAAGCTGAGAGAAGTACATTTTTGGACTCAGACCTTTCAAGGAAAATCAGAACCCTTTGATCAGTGTTGTTAGATCCGTGTTGGTAGAGAAGATTCCCCAAATGCATGAGGTCCTATCAGTGAGATGCTGACTTTTCCCAGTGCCTACCCCCGGCCATGGTTCAGGTGGTGCCAGGTTAACTGTGACTGTGGAGGGTTCTTGTTTGTTACAGTAACACCCTCTTGGGCAGGGTGATGGTCTCACTGGAGGCTGACAGAAAAATTCTCATGTCCCCGATACTCCCTCTGACAGTATTACCTATGATTTCTGGGTTGTTAATACTCTTTCCCTCATGCCAGCTGTCAGAACACCAAAGGGTCTGTGGAAATGATGAGGAAGCATAAAAACGTATGTGAACCCTCATGTCAGGCTGTCCTGGTTTCATCTGGGAAAGAGTTAATTTCCTTCCTAGCAGCCAGTATAGTGCTGCATTTGGGATTTGGAATGAGAATTATGTTGATCTTCCTCTTCTGTCCCATTAAACTGTCTTTATCTCCACCCACGTTTTCTCACTTTTCTCTTCTGATTCTCTCCCCATCCCATCCATCAGGGTGCACTGAGCAAGCAGCTGTGTTGCTTAGCTGCTGGCTGGGGTGAAACCGTGACATGCGAGTACAGACTAGCACACAGGAGTGGATCTCCACATCTTCAGGTCTCTGCCCCAGGGCTGGGATCTTCAGCCGTCCTTTAGTAGTCAAAGGCATATTAGTCCAGCAATCTTCAGAATCCAACGAAATTAGTTGACCTCTTACCTTCTAAGAACCTGTTTATTCTATGTACTAGCAGATAGAAGTTCAGCCTGCTCATATGCTGTGTCCCATCAGTGCAGAGTTGAGCGAAAAACTAATTTAGTTTAGGGTTGTGGTCCACTATTTGTGCAGGCCTGAGAAACACCCAGAGCCTAATTGTTTTTTGCAAATTAACCAAGTCATTGCTTGTCTGTTAGGCGTGAAGCGCAGTCCCTCAGAGATGGCAGAGGGTGAGGTTGACGTTGCCAATGCCTGTGGCCCATATTACATAAACAACCTGAGCTATTCAGAGGAAAATTTTGACAAACTGGTGAACCTAAGTTACTACAACGTCCAGAACAACAAAGATTTGATTCTTCAGACCTTGCGTACTGCTGTGGAGCGGAAAAAGCAGCATAAGAAAGAGCATGCACTGCAAAAACCACCCGATGGCTATGGCATGCGTGTGCCTGACAGAGAGGGAACCCAGCACTTGGCTGACTGCCCAGCACCAGGGAATATGAAATAAAGTATCTATGAGTCTTGTTGATGAAGAAGAAAAGGAATTTTATTAGGAAGTGAAGAAAAGCCAAAGAATGCTAAAAATAGCACTTCATTTGTCATCAAAAATGTTAAAGCCTGTCTGTCAGTGGAGGGAATAAACTCAAAAAACCAGCTCTTCCTTAATGAACTAATGTGCTTCCCCTGTTGACAACCTCAGGAGCACGGCTAGATGAGGCTGTGCTCCACTGTACTTGCAGAAGTGACCTTCCAGACCAGGGCCAAACTGCGTGGACAAGGAAGCGTGAGGAAGTTTACACTGACTCTGTTTGTGTTCTACCTGTACTATAAAAACAGAGGATTGCCAGTCCAGAAATGCAGCAGAGAACAAAATCCATTGTCTCTAAAACAAAATCAAGAAAGCCATTTGTGAACTAAGGAGTCTTTATGTGAATGTAAATAAATATTAAATTTATATAATAAACCACTTCTTTTTAGTAGGAGTTACAGGAAATAAACATTTTTCATACCAAATACATGTTAAAGCCGTTTATTTTAGGTGCTTCTTCCTCTACTAGCAAGACAAAGACGACATGCAGACATTTCATAGCTGCTGAAAAATTGTTGAAGAAGAAAGTATATCTGCTCCAGACCTAGATGTAAACTGCTACAGGATCCTGGGACCCCTTGAGTTTAGGATTACAAGTAAGACCAATCTCTGCAAGAACCAACTCATGTTAATTTATTTTAGCAAGCTGGATTTAAATGCTATTGATAATACAAAATGTTCTTTAATATTGATAATATTAAAGTCTTTGAGACTATTACATCGAAAAGACACAAGAAACAAAGACAAAGCAAAATGAAAATTGTATACCTAATATCATTCGTGCAAATGTGATTTTTTAAACTTGCTGTAGAGTATGGCAACTGAAGTTAACAGAGCATCAACTTTCAATTTTCTGACACACACTTTGGTTGTGACATCAACGTGGCTCCTTTCCAGTAAGCAGTCTGGGTTTTTGACAGATGGAATCTGTAAAAATCTACATTTATTCTTCTTCTAAATTTTTTAATTCAATGCTATTGGTTTACTTATTAGACAGCTTATATCTACAAGCCCATGTTTCCTACAGGCTTCCCTGCTCCTCAGTTCTGCTGTAGTATTCTTTGTCAAGAAACCCTGTTATTGTGGGCCAAAAATGGAAGTCTTACAAGTTTCTTTGCCCTCAAGGTGTCCTCCGAGGTGGTGCACAGAGATGTAATCCTTCTGTTTGCCACTTAGGTCAGTGACCACTTACCTGCATCCTACAGGAGCCCATAGAGCTCCTGGACTGTATGTCCAGAGTTTATCTCCCATGGAAACGAGAGCGCAAAGACAGCAGTCATGCTGATGAATGCTGGATCTCATCACAATATGGGATGGGATGTAGCCAGAGGGCACAGCCAGACTTGGGAATTTGGAAGCACTCCCAGGTTCCCATATACAATTAGAGCTTTATTGTCTGAAGGGCAAAAATTATTTCACCAACAGCAGGAAGCATCTAGGCAGGAAGTCTGAAGACAAGCAGAATGAGGTGTGTGAATGCAAACATTTCCCTGCCCTTCCTGCTGCTTTCCAGCAGACACGAAAGGGTCATGGAGAACAATGAATACTTTACCTCATTTCAAAACCCTTGCATGGAATAATTACTCAGTATCTCAGTTTTCTGTGTTCAGCAAGAACACAAAGGAAAATGTCAGGCCTGATCAAGGAGGTAGAACTGCTTCCACACAAGGCACGAGTAGATAAGGAATCTGCAACTTAGAAAAAGGACAGGAGGAGTGAAAGGCAGAGAAGAGAGAGATGTACCAAGTCAGTGCACCTCTCTTCTATCACAGACAAAACTAGGAGGCAGCAGGTGTAAACAAAGTGAGGTAGTTCTGCACACATGTAGTTAAGTTTTCCTGTTGATACAATTTTATGCATTCAAACAACTGATTGACACATTCACTGGAAAATTTTTGAGGACTGAAAAAATACAATGGCTCTGCATCTGCCTCAGTCCTGCACTAAATCATAAATTCCCAGAGACTCAGAGGACAGTCTGAGACAGTGTTGTACCTGCCCTGTGAGGTATGTGAACCATGTAAGGTTCTCCAGTCACTAAATACTGGATTTAGCACCACAGACAATGGGGAAAGGAACCTCACTCCACGCTGCAGTACTTAGGTTTTCCACAGCTCAGATATTTTTGCAGATAATTAATAATTAGGAGCAGTCAGACCTCAAAAGATGTGGTGATACAAGACTAATTTAAAAGAAATTACCGAAGTAACAGAGAAGGTGTAAGTAACTACAAGGATAAATTAATTACCTATGAATTAACCCATAGAGAAAAGTAATGACAATTAAAGGAATACAAAACCAAACTATGAAAAGGAGATTTTAAAAAATGAGGAAACCAGTCAGCAAGACCCTATGGGAAATGGTATAAAATCTTTAGACTCAGCATGGAAATTGCAACAAAAGAGTTGCAAAACATATGTGCAGCCCTAAATAAAATGCAAAGCAAGGAACCTAGAAAAGGCAAAGTGGTTAAATGCCCAGAACTGAGCATTGCTAAAGTCTAACATCTGTTCTTTGAGGAACAGTGTAGAGAGGAAGGAGATGAAAAGAGCACATCTAAACCTGCTGATGTATTTAGAAAAGACCTGGAGCATACTGAGAAAATGCAGTATTCAATGTGGAAATGAGGAGGAAGAAAGGTACGTAGAAAAAAAAGTGAAACAGTAGATGCGCT
Source organism: Eulacestoma nigropectus (assembly GCA_013397775.1). Classification (NCBI taxonomy): domain Eukaryota; kingdom Metazoa; phylum Chordata; class Aves; order Passeriformes; genus Eulacestoma; species Eulacestoma nigropectus. The sequence goes on along the minus strand of VZTE01004638.1, from coordinate 479,150 downwards.
GGACCAGCAAAAGGGGATTTAAATGATACGGACGCTGAGAAGGAGCCGTAAGTGTGTAACACAAAAGATACATTTGTAATATAGTGTTTAAACACAGTTTCAGCAAAAATTTCCACTCCTTTTTTTTAAACTGAGATCGTAAGTTTTTGTTTTCTATGTAGTTAGTGAGCACAAACTTTAATGTCAGAGGACAAAAAATATTTGTTTTATTGATTTCCCCAAGGCTGTAGTGAATCTGGTGTTATACTCCACTAAAATCTCCGGTAAAATCAATGGGCAAGGTGATCCTCCTACATGGCTTAACACAATGCAGGACCTAAGGTTAAAACTAATGGCTGTACCTGCTACACACGTCTCACAGAAATACTTCCATGTTATGCTAAGATTTTTCATTGTGTTTAAAACAATTGCCTGATGTCGTAGCTAAACACCACGGCGCTTAGTCACACACTTCTTTGGCATCCAAAGACAGCAACCATCACCAGAAAAACACGAAAAGCATTTGGGCCATTCTGTGTTCAGATCGGAGCTGTCAAAGTGTTTCCGGATTTCATCGCAAGGGGCTGAGATTTTAGAGCAGAGGACTAGCAGGTACAATGAACCTCCAGAGGCGGACTTTTGGCCAAAAAAAATTAAAAATCCTCGGATTCTGAAAAAAAACTAGACCAACTTCCCCTCCAGAAAAACCTCAAGCCCAGCCGGCTCCAAGGGTGTGTGCTGCAGGGAGACGGGCCCCGCCCGGCCCCGCCGCTGAGCGGAGCGCGGCAGCG